>SJXQ01007182.1:59920-82551 GCA_006408695.1 Aepyceros melampus
TCTCCCGGTCCAGTCTTCACCATCTCCACCTCCCAGGGACATCCCAATAGGCCCCTTTCCGCGCGATTGGGCAGGGCACAGGTGTGCTCTCCTCGCCCTCCTGGTCCCCTCTGCAGCCTTCCCCGGTCCCCCGTGAGACAGCCCTGCAGGGCTCCTCCGCGGCCCAGCCCTGAGCAGGGCACGGCCCCCTCCCACCCAAGCCGGCCTCCGGGTCGGGTCTGCAGCCACTCCCCACGGACAGCTCGGCTGGTCCCTCCGCGGCCAGGGAGGGCAGGGTGCGGACTCCGGGGCGGTGCTGTTTCATCCCGCGGCCCGGGCAGGTGCGGCGAGGCCAGCACTCACACGGCCCTGTGTGTCCTTGCCCGCAGAGATGGACGACGATGGCGGCCGCCGAAACGCCCGGGGCGCACTGATGGAGGCCGGGCGCGGTGCGGGGCCCGCAGGCATGGCGGAGCCCGTGGCAGTGCCGCGGGTGCGGGCGGCGCGGCCGGGGCCCCAGCGCTTCCTGCGGCGCAGCGTGGTGGAGTCTGATCAGGAGGAGCCGCCGGGCCTGGAGGCTGCCGAGGCGCCGGGCGCGCAGCCCCCGCAGCCGCTGCAGCGCAGGGTGCTGCTGCTATGCAAGACGCGCCGCCTCATCGCCGAGCGCGCCCGAGGTCGCCCGGCCGCCCCAGCGCCTGCCGCGCCTGCTGCGCCGCCGAGCAACCTTGCCGACCCCGGCCAGGAGCCGGCGGGAGCGCAGGAACCCGGCCCGGACCCCGCACCCGCTCCCGTGCCCGCCCCCGACGGCGGTCCGCGTGAGGAGACAGCGGCCGCGAGGAAGGAGGACGCGGGGGCTCCCGAGGCCAGGCCGGAGCTCGGGCGCGCACGCCGGGAGGAGCCCGAGGAGGAGGAAGACGACGAGGACGACCTGAAGGCTGTAGCCACCTCCCTGGATGGCCGGTTCCTCAAGTTTGACATTGAGCTTGGCCGCGGCTCTTTCAAGACGGTCTATAAGGGGCTGGATACGGAAACCTGGGTGGAGGTAGCCTGGTGCGAGCTGCAGGTGAGGGATGCGCTGGCCGCAGGTGGGTGGTGGGTGAGTGCAGTTCGGGCATGGCGCCATGCCGGGCTTAAGCCAACCCTGGCGGCGGCCGTCTGTCTGTCACCCTCTGTGTCGGTGGTGGTTGTGCTGGCGGTCTGTGTGGTGAAGGTTTGGGTGATGGAGGTCGGACCTCCCAGTGTGTGGTGTGTGACTGTGGCTCGATGTGAGCCCATGATGAAGAGTGGGCGCTTGGAGGGCGTGTCTTCCGGTGTGTGTTAGTGCTGCTCTTCTGGGCTGTACTGACACAGGCAGTGGCTTTGCTAACTTGGTGTGGGGGCTTCAGAGCCCTGCGTCTAGGTGGTCACAGGGTGCTTTGGGGGACTCTCAGCTGCTCATAAATGAGCACCTTCCTGTATCTTGCAGAGTGTAGATGCCCTAGTTGGGGATATCTGAGGGGCTTCCTTTGACCTGGGGTCTGTTTACAGTGAGGCCTGGGGAACAAAACTTGGAGGTGGTGTCACTAGTTAGTTCACGATGTGGATGTGTGAGAAGTCCTAAAGTCAAGTCATGCAAAATGTAAGTGGGGTTTGGTTTTGTTTTGTTTTTGTGGATATAAAGGCTCTGGACATGCATTTTTCATAACCTTGCCCTCCTGTTGGCTGTGTCAGCCCCAGCCCTAGAAGATTATATAAATGGTAACTCAAGCTGCCCTGGGCCAGTCCTGGAGGCTGGGGCAGCGCCTGTCACAGTGGGTGTTTATGGGCCCTCCCTTGTTTGGGGGAACAGCTGTCAGGCCCTGGGCTGGCCTATGCGAGAGCTGGCCGTGCGGGTGTAAGCCTACCTCAGCACCCTGTAAAGTTATAATAGCTGGGCCTGCCAGGCCTGACGCAGGCTGCCTGCCACACTGCAGGCAGCTTTCCTTTTTGGCTCAGAAATGGGATTCGGTTGCTTTGTCCTCTGGGCCCCTGCAGGGTGGCCTCTGTGTTTGTGTGTGTGTGTGGAGCTGGCTAATGTGTCCAGTGTCCACCTGTCCTCAGCCTTTCTCTTGACACAAAGAACTCTGGAGCCTACCCTTCCCCACAGCTCCTTGGTTCTTCTGTGGAAATACAGATTTTTCATGGTGAAGCCAGTGGTGTTCTATTGAGACCCTCAAGAGGGACTGGAGCTCCTCTCCCTCATGGCTGCAGGTTCTGGGCCCTGCTGAGGGCTGGCCTCAGTGGTCTGTGGTCTGGGGCCCTTTGGATGGTGTGCCGAGATGGCACAGTCGTGGGCTGGGCATCACTGCTGTGTATGAACACACAGAAGAGAGGGGACCCGGAAAGGGAAGATGGGAGAGGAAAAAGGACTCCTGATTCTAGAGTGCGGTCATGTGCCTTCCCTCCCTCCCTCCCTTCTTATGCTTGCCAAGTGGCTTCGTGTGGTGCTCCAGGCACCCACTGGTGCTCTGCCACGGAATGCCTCTGCAGGGTAGAGGACAGGATTGGGGTGCTGCAGCAGGCAGGAGCTGAGTTAGACCTCAGCAGCAAAGCCCAGCTGATCTGGTTGAGGCGCTGCAGGCTCATGTGACCCTTGGAGGAGGTTGTTAATTCCCATTCCCTTTAAGGCAAGGCAAACTGTTCTGCCTCTGGGTCCCTGAGCAGAGCGGCACCAGAGTGTAGCTATCCAAGGGGCCTTTCCTCCTGTCCTCTTGGTGGGAGTGGGAAGGTGGGAGATTTGGCTTCTACTGTATCTGGTTTTGCTTCTTCTACAGTAATTACTGGGGGCCCCATGCCAGCCAGAAAACTGTTCCTGTATCTCCGCTAACAAGAGGGCTGATGGTGCAGCATTTGGGTTCAGCTGCCTTCTGTTGGGCGGGTCTCAGAGGGTTTTACACCAAATGGGGCTGGGACCCAGCTTAGGGCAGCAGCCAGGCGTCTGCTGTGTGTACTCTCCTTTTTACTAACCAGGAGGCTGCTGTCCCCCCATTTGGTTGTTGAGCGCCCACCAAGGTCACCTGTGAGGATCCAGGTGATAGAAGGGATGGCAGCGTTGTGGGAAGAGACCACCAGCCGTCCTTAGGAGAGAAGGGTGGAGGGCAAGGTGCCGAGTCAGTCCTCTTAGATCACCAAGCACCGGGGAGGGTGACAAGTGGCCTGTTGGCTTTGTGTGTGGGGAAGGGGTTTCCGAGTGCACAGGGTGGAGACGTCATCTTCCACCCAGCACCCAGAATTCCCCGGCATCAGGGCTCCCAGTGGAGGGTGGGTTGCCGGGAGCATTGCCTTCAGTGCGGGGACCTTTGCAGGATTCCTCCTGCTCTCCAGCCCTCCCTTCCCCAGTCCCCATAGGCTCCTAAGCAGGCAGCTTTGGAATGCCCTGGAAATCAACCCTCAAAAGTCTGCTTCCTCCTCTCAACCTTGAGGTTGTGGGAGATGTTGGCACCTGCCTGCCTCCCCCAGAACTGAGACAGTGTCACCTGTTTGATTTTTCCAGGGTTCCCTGCCAAGGGAAGGAAAGGCTGCATTTTTGGACCTAATAAGTCTGGCTTGGAGGATGTAAGATCCCCATGACTTCCAGTTTCCTTCTAGAATTTAGTTTTGAAAGAGCTCTGCGGAAAGAGCAATATGTGTTCATGTCACAGTGAAGCGCAACGATGTTTTTACCTCTTGAATTCTCCAGACATTCAGAACTGATACAGATTTTGAGGGGGAAGCCATTTTAAGGTATTACCTCCCCTTCTGTTTTATTTTGAATGAACGTGTATTTCTGGCACCAGGACATGTTACAGTAGCAACAGGGGCCTAGAACCACTGACTTTACTCTAACTCACGTTTCCCACGTCTGTGTGGCCAGCTCTGGCCCCTCTCAGACCCCATCCTGTCAGATAGTGCATGGGATAGCTGGGGCTTCTGGTTCACTCTGGGTTGCCATGGAAGGATAGGTGTGGATCACTGACACGGTCCCAGGTGACCCAGGCACCCTCTTTCACCTGCTGATGCCTCCGAGCCACGGGCGGGGCCTTGGAGCAGAGAGAAGGCAGCCACCCCAGATCCTGGCCAGTGTCCAGAAGCCTTGTGGGAGATGGCCTGTTGGCCTTTCTTGGACCACCTGCTTAAGCATCTTTCTCGAGAACTTGGAAGGAACCTTGGTTTTCAGCCCCCTTGGTCAGTACTGCCCCTCCTGTCAGCAGGCCCCTGCATCCAGGGAGACAGGTCTCAGGTGCCGTGTGCTCCTCCTCCCCACAGAAAGCTGCTGTTACAGGGTTGGGCATTGCCTCCAGGGGATTCCACTTGGAACTCATGTTTCCTGTGCTTGTTCCTGGCCTGTGCTAGTGTGGGAGACATTTTGCCTCATGGAGGTGTCAGCTCTTGACCTTTCTGGAGTACCTGAAGGGGCTTTGAGGGCCATGAGAGTCCTAAAGAGAGAGATACCATAGGGCATGAGTCCCCATCAGCCAGGGACGGTACCTGGGCCCCTCAGGTGTCATCATGAAGCTGTCCTGCTGGTTGGTACTGCCCAGAGGTGACTGTACTCCAATGGGGTGGTGATGGCCTGGACTCCAGGCCTGGGAGTTGTGAGCACCACAAGACCTACTGACATCTCCTTCCTGTGGCCGTGGAGGACTTGTGTTCCCAGCCCACCCACTCCAGCCAGACCTCTGTCCCATTCACCTCCCCGCGCCCTGGATGTGGATGATGCCTCTAGGGGTCTGTCGGGTGCAGCCACTTGAGCATGCTGGTCCCCTTACTGTCCTCAAAGGGTGACCAGGTCTTCTTGCCATTGGTGTGGCCTGGAACCTCTCCCAGGGCTGTGCTGGGTGCTGAACTCACACTCTGATCATACAAGCGTACTCTCGTCTTTCATGGACAGACCAAGCACGTGCCTTGCTGTGCTGGGCAACCTCAGGCCTGGGATTGAGAGGTGTCCCCTGTGGCCTCCATAGCAGACTCAGGTGTTGCTTCATCTGCTTTCAGAGGAGCCACAAGCAGCCAGGTCCAGCTGACATGGGGAGTCAAGGGGATGTGCAGAGGAGATGGTGCTTGCTTGCTGTAGTAGGATGCTTGGATGCTGTGCGTAGTTCCTCAGTTGTGTCCAACATCTTGTGACACCATGGACTATAAGGCTCCTCTGTTCATGGGGGTTCTCCAGGCAAAAATACTGGGAAGTCATGCCCTTCTCCAGGTGATCTTCCCAGCCCAGGGACTGAACCCAGGTCTCCCTCATTGCAGGCGGATTCTTTACTGTCTGAGCCCCAGGGATGCTTAGAAAAGGGCTCAGCTTAATTTGATCGGCGGTCACTGTGCTTTTTTATTTTTATTAAAAAATAAATCTTCTAAGAGCTTAATTTTGTTGCGAGAGGTGTAATTTGAAAGCAGCTGGGTGTCGGCACTAAGTTTGCTTTCTCAAATGACGTTCCATGTACCACCTTGACCACAGTTCTGTTCTGGTTGGTGAGAAAGGTGGGTGCCAGTTGCCTGAGAAGCCTGTGGAATGCACTGGGGAGGGCCCCACCAGTGCTGAAGTGTCCACATCCAGAACCCAGAGGGGCCTCCCCTGTCCCCAGGCTTTGTTGGGGGTGTGGTCAGAGTGTGGTCAGCAGTGATGGACAAGCAGCATGAACTGTGGGTCACCACTGTGGGCACATTGGGCATTGTGGCTCATTCCCCTTTGGAAGAAGCTGCTTCTCTGGCCAAGTATGTGTGTCCCAAAGTGTTCTCAGGGCTCTGGCATGTACCAGGCTGAGTGTTTCAGGCCTGAATTGCCCAGTGACTTAGAGTCCAGAGGGAGGATCCTTAGACTGTCTAACTTGAGTGGAGGGGCAGTGGGCATTTCTCTGCCCCCTGTGCCATTTCAGGTGGTAGCTGGGGTGTAAGTCTGAGGTGGATGAAGCTTTGATGGTGGACTGTTACATTAGCTGGAACAGGATGGTGGCAAGAGAAAGAATTGCTGAGAGGAGGGTAGAGGGTGGATATTCAAGAGGGTTCCCAATGCTGGGTCTTGTGTCTGGGCTCAGCAGTGCAGGGTGGTGTGGTTTATTGGTTCAGCTGGCATTTTTTGAGCACATGAGCTGGTTCCAGCCCTGGGATACTACAGTGAACAGGAGCATCTTGATGGGAGAGCCAAGTTCTCTCGGAGGAGGGGGTGTTTGCGAGAAGCATGCGGGAGGCAAGAGAGTGGGTCTGTGGAGAGACTGTCCTGCAGCCCTGGGCTGGCTGGCCTCGTTGGGTGCCTGTCACTCACCTTTCAGAATGGCTGACTCTAGTAGCCCTCTGCTGGCTGTAGGCATCTCTTGGGGCCGGTGGCTTGGGTTGGAGCTGGATGATGCTGAAGGTGACACCACAGAGCTCCAGGTCACCACTTTGAAGCAGGAGAACTTAACTCAGTTCTGCAGGAGTTTGGGCCATGGGCTTGAATCTCCTTTGTGTTCTGCCTTGGCTGAATGGTGAGATTGGTGCTGGCATCTGCCCGAGGTGGTAGGAAGCCAGGGCACACTGTGTGAACCCACTCTGGGAGCAAGGTATCCTGCTGCATTTGGGTCCCAGCCCCACAGCTTCCCAGCGAGGAGGCCACAGAGAGGGCACCTGCCTCTTTGTGCAGTGAAGATAGTGCTAGCCAACCCTCACAGGGTTATGGGGAGTGTGGAGAAGTACATTCAGCACTGAACACAGAGCAGGCACTCTTCTCACCCCATGTGAAGTCCCTCAGTCGTGTCTGACTTTTTGCAACCCCATGGACTGCAGCTTACCAGGCTCCTCAGTCCATGGGATTTTTCCAGGCAAGAATACTGGAGTGGGTTGCCATTTCCTTCTCCAGGGGATCTTCCCGACCCAGGGATTGAACCCAGGTCTCCTGCATTGTAGGCAGATACTTTACCATCTGAGCTACCTTTGGACCCACGCGTGTTGGTCTAAACAGTTTTAAGAAGCTGAGCTTGAGTTGGAGAGCAAGCTGTATCTGGAGGAACAGGCAGGACTGCCCGAGGCTGGAGGGCCTGTGCCTCTGCCTGAACACCTGGCTGCTGCCGCCTTATCATCTGAGCTGCAGATAAGGAAAGGGTGTGAACGAAGCAGCTGCACTCTCCCAGAAGCAGATTAGGATCTGCTTCTGGGCACAGACAATCTAGGAGCTGTGTTTTGGGTGGAGAGGCTCCCTTGGGGAGGATGCAGAAGCCCAGTCTGTCTGAGGTTGGCAGCCTGAGTCAGCTGTGGGTTTTCCTCCTTCAAATAGTTTTCAAATCCAGATCTGCTCCTGACTTAAATTCTAAGATTTTCTGGAATACTTGATCACTGCCTTCATTTATGTCAGCATTCTCTAAGTAAATGTTAAAGTTTTTAAAAAAGAATTGAATAAAAGAGACAGTGTGGTAGAGAAATAGATCAATGAAACAGAATTAGAGAGCCCAGAAAGAAATGCAAATAAATATATGACCTGACCTTTGACAAAGGAGCAAAGGCAACACAATGGAGAAAAATGGTCATTTCAACAAACAGTACTAGAACAACTGGACATCCACATGCAAAAAAAGGAATCTGTACTCAGACTCTATACCTTTCAAAAAAGTTCACTCACAGTGGCTCATAGACTTAAATATAAAACACAGAACTATAAATCTCCTGGAGTATCACATAGAAGAAAACATAGGTGACATTGAATTTGGCAATTACTTTTTAGATACAGCACCAAAGATATGATCTGTGAAGGAAAAACTTTTTAAGTTCAGCTTCATTAAAATGAAAAACTTCTGCTCTGCGAAGGCCTATAAGTGAATGAAAAAACAAAATGCAGACTAGGAGGAAATCTTTGCCAAATGCATATCTGATAAAGGACTGTTACCCGGAACCAGAGAGTCTTGCATTGCAGGCAGATTCTTTACCATCTCAGCCACCAGGGAAGCCCCAGAATACTGGGGCTCTTAACTCTTAAGACTTAACAATAAGAAATCAGACAACTAGATTAAAAAATGGGCCAACTATCTTTTTTTGTGAGTCAGCGAAGGTGAACACAGACCCACAGTCTTCTCCTTGTTTCTGACCTTGACTTCTAGAACAGAGGGAAGCTCCTGGAGGGAAAAGTAGGATAAAGGCCTTAACAAACATCTCATCAAAGCAGGCATACTGATGGCAAATAACCATTGAACAGATACATCATATTTCATTGGGGGAAATGCAAATTAAAACAATGAGATACCACTAAACAACCATTAGAATGGCCAGAATACAGAACACTGGCATCACTGAGTGGCAGTAGCAGTAAAGAACCTGCCTGCCAGTGCAGGAGATGCAAGAGACGTGGGTTTGATCCCTGGGTTGAGCAGATCCCTGGAGGAGGGCATGGCAGCCCACTCCAGTATTCTTGCCTAGAGAATCCCATGGACAGAGGAGCCTGGTGGGCTACAGTCCATAGACTTAAGTGTCTTAGCACACGCATGCACGGCATCATCAAATGCTAACAAGGATGTGGAGCAAGTGGAACACTCATTCATTGCTGGTGGGAATGCAAAATAGTACTGCCACATACTCTCACCATATGATTCAGCAACCATGCTCCTTCGTATTTATCCAAAGAAGTTGAAAATTTATGTCTGCATAAAAACCAGCATGCAGATGTTTGTAGCAGCTTTGGTCATAATTGCCAAAACTTGGAAGCAACCAGGATACTTTTCAGTAGTTGAACAGATAAATTACAGTACATCCAGATAGTGGAATATTATTCAGTGCTAAAAAGAAAGGAACTATCAAACAGTGTAAAGATATGGGGGAATCTTTTTTTTTTTTAACTTGTTTATTTTAATTGGAGGCTAATTACTTTACAACATTGTGATGGTTTTTTGCCATACATTGACATGAATCAGCCACTGGTGTACATGTGTCCCCCATCCTGAAGCCCCTTCCACCTCCCTCTCCATCCCACCCCTCTGGGTTGTCCCAGTGCACCGGCTTTAGTGCCCTGCTTCATACATCAAACTTGGACTTGTGATCTATTTCACATATGGCAATATACATGTTTCAATGCTATTTTCTCAAATCGATACAGAGGAATCTTAAATGCGCGATTCATGGGGTCGCAAAGAGTCGGACACGACTGAGCGACTGAACTGAACTGAACTAAATGCATATTAGTAAGTGAAAGATGTCAATTTGAAAAGACTGCATGCTATATAATTCCAATTACATGACTTTTTGGATAAGGCAAAGCTTTATGCAGGTCTCCTGCGTTGCAGGCAGATTCTTTACCGCCTGACCCATCAGGGAAGCCCATAATGATGGATACATGTCAGAAATTTGTCCAGACCCAGAGAACGTGCAACACCAAGAGAGAACTGAAATATAAAATGTGGACTTAGTTAATAATAATTTATCAATATTGACACATTACTTATAACAAAGTACCACACCAAAGCAAGGTGTTAATAATAGATAATACTGTGCAGGTATGAGGGCATAGGGGGGAACTCTGTTTTCTGCTCAGTCTTTCTATAAACTGAGAATGTCTTAAAAAAATAGTTTATTAATTAAAAACAAAACAAAGCAGTGTAACAGCTACATTGAAGAAGTTTGCAGAAATGAAAAAACTCATAATTAAGTGATTATAATTACTTATTATTTTTGCATATTACCTTCAAGTTCTTGTTTCCCCATATATGGCTTTTATAAATACCATTATAGTCTCTAGGTGTTATTGCTTTTAAAGTTTATCTTTATGTTTCTAGAGTGTTTCTTAATCCTATGTATTGGTTTGCAAGGAGAGAGTCTATGGTTTTGGATCCATTCCAGTCTTGGTACTTCCTGTTCTGGTCCTCTTGGAGGGGTTTTCCAGAAAGCCCTGCTCAGCTGTGCTCTGAACGTGGGAAGCAGGCTGCAGCCTGGGCAGAGTGTCCCTGACCATGGCAAGGTGGTCTTGAGTTGTGGGCTCCCTAAGCTTCTGCTTCCAGGAGCTTCTGTGCTCCTGGAGTGGTCTTTATGCCTTATACACAAATCAGGAGGGTCTAGACACTGGACCCCCTCATGCCCCACCTCCCTGGGGACCCGGCCAGCTCCTGAGCTGGGATATTCCCCAGGTGCTCAGGAGTGGGGTCTCTTTGGTGGCTTCAGGAATTAAAAATGGCATGGCATGAACCCTGCCCAGGCACACGGGCAGAGGAGGCTGTGGAGGAAAGAGGGGTGCTGGATGAGGCCTGGTGCTCCCGTATTCTGGTGGTTTGCACAGAGCTGTCCTCACTTGGCTTTGGCAAGCCAGGTTGAGGGGGCTCCTTGGCAGTGAGGTTCAGGCCTGACTATCAGCTGCCCATGAGCAGGATGTGGGCACAAGGGCAGGGAAGAAGCTGTGGTGTGGAGAGGACTTGAAATGGATGTGTAGACCCGATGTGAGTTTATTAGGTCCTCAGAACCTTTGAGAGGTCTTGGGACTCTGTTTCCACTGATGAGAAGGAGACTCAGAGGAGATGGCACTCTAAGCTCACACTGAGGGGCAGCAGCTGGTGGCATACCTCAGGCCTCTCCCCTGGATTGTCATTTTCCATGTGTGTTCAGGGGCTTCCCTGGTAGCTCAGCTGGTAAAGAATCCACCTGCAATGCAGGAGACCCTGCTTCAATTCTTGGGTTGGGAAAATCCTCTGGAGAAGGGATAGCTACACTCTTCAGTATTCTTGGCATTCCCTGGTGGCTCAGATGATAAAGAATCTGCCTGCAATGTGGGAGACCTGGGTTCGATCCCTGGGTTGGGAAGATCCCCTGGAGGAGGGTATGGCAACTCACTCCAGTATTCTTGTCTGGAGAATCTCCATGGATAGAGGAATCTGGCAGGTTACAGTCCATGGGGTTGCAAAGATTCGGACACGGCCGAGCAGCTCAGTATAGCACAGCACATGTGTTCAGAGGGTTGCTGTGGAAAGGGAGGTGTTACTAAATAGGTGTGGGGAATGCTGGGTCAAGCATGAATTGCTGTTGTGGGACTTCTCAGAGCCTTTAAAATACTCACTGTGTTGTGAAGTTCTCAATGGGGCATGGGAGGCCTTGCACCCCTTCCACCTTTTCTTTAGCTCTTTGAACATCTACGTGGGACCAGGATGGGCTCTGGGGAGCGTCCTGTTGGCTGACTGTTGGTCAAGGTACGTATTTTCCCATGGCATGTCTTGGCTTTATTTCAAACACCATGGGAGTTCCCATCTCACTCACTGCTGGTGCTATTGGCAGCACTTGGATCTAAACATGGAAAGCTGGCCTTGCCCTTGAGAGTTTCTACCTGTCTCAGGCCGGAAGCTACCCTGGAAGGACCTGTCCTCCTTCTGATGTCCACCCCCACCACCCCCAACTCCCAGGCCTCTTACTTTCCTGACTCTCTCTGTGCTTTCTCAGAAGTGGATAAACTGGGAAAAGTCTTAGCTTAAGCCAAGTGTGGCTAAGCAGGGCAGACCTTTGATAATTCCCTGAATCTGAAATCTGGGGATGGCCAGTCTAGGACTTTAGAGACTCAGTAGTGTCAGTAGGGTACTTTCCTCAGCCTTGTTGAATTTGTCCCCTGTCTCATTGTCTCATGGTGGCAGAAAAGCTGCCATGGTTCCAGATATCACAACCATATTTGAAGACAGGAAACAAGTAGGTGGTTAGGTGGCAGTTAGGTAAGATGTCCATATTTTAATCCATAAAGGGAAATATTTGCCAGTAAGCTTCTTTGGTTTTTCTGGTTTACAGTGAGATAGTGTGGTCTCCCTTAGTTGTAAGGGCATCTGGGAAAGGCTTGATGATGTAGATGGGTTGTGATTTGTTTCCTGGGTTGGGGCACAGTGGGTTTTGTTGCTAGAAAGGTGTGACAGGCAGTGGGCAAGTGCAGAGGGGTGCCTTCCTGTGTCTGTCTTGGTTACCTTATCCTCCCAGGATCTGATTGGTGCTCATGTTTGACGAGGCCCTCCTCCACCTGGGCCTGTCTTCTGGACAGAACAACCCACATACTCGACTTCTTTTAGGTGCCTCCAGGGGCTGCTATGCCATACTCCTCCCACCTCTCACTTCCCAGAGTCTGTGGCTGGGATCCTGTGACCTGGGAGCTCTCTACGTGCCCTCTTTCCTTTTTCTCTGAGCTTTACATTTCCCCACAAACTTTTTATTTTGAAAAACTTGGACAGAAGAGTTGAAGTTAGCAGCTGTTCACATTTTGGCATGTTAGCTTTGTCTCTGTACCTCTGCACGTGTTTTATTTTGGCCCGTATACAGCTTGCCCTGAACACTTCAGCACGTGTCTCCTATAGGAGTGAGGATATTTTCCTGCAAAACCACAGCTCAGTGTCCCACTCAGGTCTAACTCGGATGCTGTCAGCCACACATCTGATGTGGACTGTGCCTTCCTAATAGTTTTCCCGTTTGGATCCAGGATACAGTCAAGAGTCATGCACTGCACCTGGTTGTTATGTAGTTTTCATCTGGAACGGTCCTCCCCCACAGCGTGCTGGCACGGGGCCCCTCCAGTGTGTCGGGGTTGTGAGGATGGAGGGGGTTGTGGACCATGGATGGGGATGCCACTGTGAGCTTTTAGGGGAACATTTCCGGCTACCTAATTTCTGGGAGG
Organism: Aepyceros melampus; assembly: GCA_006408695.1. Lineage (NCBI taxonomy): Eukaryota > Metazoa > Chordata > Mammalia > Artiodactyla > Bovidae > Aepyceros > Aepyceros melampus. The sequence goes on from SJXQ01007182.1 coordinate 72,480, forward strand.
GTGATGAACATGACCGTGCTGAAACCTAAAAAAGGAAAAACTGCCTCAAATGTCTTTCCTCTGACATAGCAGTTTTCACTTCGGTACGTGCCCTTTTTGTCTCTCTTTTTATGTTCTTGGGTATTTTGCAAAGTCATAATTGTAGCGTTTGTACTAGTGTGTGTGGTGATGGTGAATCACCACATGCCTGCAGTTTCCACCTCCTTAAGCTTTGGTGAGAGCCCCCCACAGGGATGAGTGGGTCTGCCAGCCTCCCTCTTCCCTCGGGGGTAAGTTCAGGGTGGGTGCACCCCCTGCCCTGTGCACAGCTGGGCCCAGGGTTTTGCATGCCCCTCTCACCTCCAGATTGGCGCCAGCCCTGCCGGGGTGCCTGCCCCTGCACCGTGGGGGATGCACCGTCTCTGCCCCAGTGCTGCTGTGGGTCTCTGGGGCGCCCCACAAGGAGCTGGCCGTTGGGCTGTGTCTCAAGCCAGGAAGATAAGCAATCCCCTGACACCTGCCCCAACAGGTTCTGAGGCATTTCTTCTCTTTAATTAAAAGTTTCAAGTGGGAGAATAAATTCGGCTTTTTTGGAAGAAGCGTTGTAAGCTTGAAGGGTGGAGGAGCGAGGACTGGGGACAGGGAGGGCAGTGGTGTAGTCCCCAGGTATATTCCCGGGTGTGATGAGGGCCCATGTGTGCTTGCATTTTAGAAATACTCTATCATCCTGAAGTGTTTTGTGGCAATAGAATTGACTTACCGGGACTGCAGGGTCTTTTGGTTGGCAGCAGTGCAAGGGTCCTCTGCCACTGTTGAAAGCCTCCCACACCCTCCATCCCCTCAAGTCTTTGGGACCATCCTGTGTTTCCAGTCAGAAACAGATTCCCAAGGTCTAGGTCTTGATGGCCGCAGCCACAGGCAGAGTGAGCTGGTTCTAGGGGACCCTGTGGAACAGTCTAGATGTCTGCATTGTCTCGAGCCCTGGGGACACAGGTAGCACCCCGCCTCTCCCTGGCTGTGCACTGGACCTGTGACATATGAGGGTGATCTGCTCTAACATTTGCTGGGGGATGGTTGGTCGTGTTCCCCCCGCCCCCGCCAGTGTAAGTCTTGACTTGGTCACCTGGACTGTTGGGCTCCTAGGGGGACAAAAGTTGCCCTCAGTGTTGGCTGTCTGTCTTTTGGCAAGCTCTTAGGGGCATCTGGTTGGAGTGGTTCTGCCTTTGAGGTTTCTGGGTGAGGATTCTGGGTTGAGGACATGGGGCCTGAACTGTGGACCTTGTGTGGGTGCTGAGTGGTCTGGACCCTGGCGCTGCCATGTGGGAAGAAGGTAATCAGGGGGATGTTATCTCCATTTCACGGAGAGGGACAGCAGCTGTGTTGTGTGGGGAGGGTGGCGGGCTCCTGATGTCTTGGGTGGGTCCTGGTTTTCCCATGGGGTGATGGTGAGCACTGAGGCTCCTCTGTCAGCACACATGTGCTGCTGTGAGGGATTTGGAGCCCCTCAGAGGGGGCTGGTTCCAGGGATGGCAGGGGTGTCCCCAGGCATTGGCGACCCTGTGAGTGGGATTCTTGGCCAGTGGACCCACTTCCCTACCTATGCTGACTCCTGGGGTTTGGGGCCCAGCCTCAGGAGGGCTTGCCTTGCCTCTGCCCATCTTGCTTAGTTGCCTTTGCAAGTTTGAGGTTAACATCCCCTGGACAGTACCCCTGGGGTACCTACAGAGCTAGTGTGGGTTTTTAGGGCCCTTGGGTGGTCTGCCCTGGGTGGGGTCTGGTTGTCATGGCTGCAGGCCCAGCTCAGCCCAAGGGGAGGTATGCACAGGTGACTGCGTTTGCTGTTTGTGAAAAGAAGGTTAAAAGGGAAACTGGGAAGTGAATAAACTCAGCTAGGCATACTTCAGAAGAAAGGACAGGGTGAGTTTAGTGAAAATGGTAAAACATGTTAAAAAACTATCAGAAGTAAAATGAAGCAACAGCAGATGAAAATAAACAGTGAAAGTTTTTAAAAAGAAAGGGATACACGATCCTGTTTGAAAGTACAGGAAAACAAAATGCTGAATGATGGAGGGGCATTCGTTCATTATTGTGGAAATCAAACTGCTGGAGCCCACAGAGCAGGTCAGTGTGTTGTGAGCCCCACCTGGCCGAGTAGACGCTTCCCCGTCACCCCGGGCCCAGGGCCCCTTGCCTGGCTGCTATCTTACGGATCGCCTGCCTGCCCTAACATTTCCTGCACGTAGACCACACAGTGTATGTTCAGCCTTTTGTCTGCTGCTCATGCACGTCAGTATGCCTCTGGGACTCAGCCCTGGCTGCACCAATCACAGTCGGTCTCTTTTCTGCTGTGTAGGTGTCCTCAGTCTGTCAGTCTGTGGACAGACTTGGGTGGTTTCCAGTCTGGACTGTAACGGATTGGAGGGAGGCCGCAGAGGCGGAGGTGGGGGTCAAGGGCTGCTCTCTCCGTGTCCTCAGCAGCATGAGGCCCCCTGCTTGCCCGGGCTCTGGTAGATGCCCACTCATGCTCTTGGTCTTGACTTCCTGGGAGTCCTGAGTATGGAGAGCCCTTCTGTACTTGCAGTGGGGTCAGCGTGGAGGCAGCCTGCCCTGGGCTCTGTGTCCAGACAGCAAGGACCCAGACCCATGGTGGGCACGCTTGCTCCAGTTGGAGAGAGCAGCTGCCTGGCAGGAAACCCCACCCCTCTCGCCGCCCCGCCTTCTCACCTGCAGCTCCCCGTGTCCTGGGAAGCGTGGTGTTTGGCTCACGGCTGGCCTGCCTGAGATGTCCGTCAGCCTCTGTAAATATTTGATGACGGCGATGATAAAAAACAAAGCCCTGCTCTGTTCCTGGAGGGGAGCAAGATGGTGACTTTGGAACGTTCCGGCCCTGCTGACTGCTTCCTGGAGAGGTTTATAGACACATTTTTTGAGCAGGCCCTTTGTGTCCTCAGTCTGGCAAGGCAGAGCGGAGGCAGTGTAGCCAGCTTTCCACCTGGAACCTCGCTGGGCCTCTGTGAGTGCTGCTGGCCAGGCGGGGGCTCACAGTGGGATCTTGCCCTTCAGATGTGACCTGGGACAAACCTCTGGCCACAGGTCCTGGGGAGGAGCTCAGAGAAGCCAGGGGACTAGGGTTTGGCAAAGGCGCCAGACCTTATAGCAGAAAGGTTAGTGGCTGGCCAGTACTGTTGGGCCCTGGTGGGCTTAGCTGGAGTGTCACAGGGTATATCACATGCCTGCCCCTGTGGTCCTGCCTTTGTGGTCCTGCTCCCTTAGTCCTTCCCTCATGGCCTTGTCCCTATGTCCCTGCCCCTGTGGTCCTGCTCCCATAGTCCTTCCCTCATGGCCTTGTCCCCATGTCCCTGCCCCTGTGGTCCTGCTCCCTTAGTCCTTCCCTTGTGGTCTTGCCCATGTGGTCCTGCTCCCTTAGTCCTTCCCTCGTGGTCTTGCCCCTGTGGTCCTGCTCCCTTAGTCCTTCCCTCGTGGCCTGGATGTGGCCACAGTGGCGCCTGGCTCTGGCTCCCCCGCCGCTGTCTGTTGCTCGTGCAGGCTGTGAGTGCCCCGCCGCTGTCTGTTGCTCGTGCAGGCTGTGAGTGCCCCGCCGCTGTCTGTTGCTCGTGCAGGCTGTGAGTGCCCCGCCGCTGTCTGTTGCTCGTGCAGGCTGTGAGTGCCCCGCCGCTGTCTGTTGCTCGTGCAGGCTGTGAGTGCCCCGCCGCTGTCTGTTGCTCGTGCAGGCTGTGAGTGCCCCGCCGCTGTCTGTTGCTCGTGCAGGCTGTGAGTGCCCCGCCGCTGTCTGTTGCTCGTGCAGGCTGTGAGTGCCCCGCCGCTGTCTGTTGCTCGTGCAGGCTGTGAGTGCCCCGCCGCTGTCTGTTGCTCGTGCAGGCTGTGAGTGCCCCGCCGCTGTCTGTTGCTCGTGCAGGCTGTGAGTGCCCCGCCGCTGTCTGTTGCTCGTGCAGCTGTGAGTGCCCCGCCGCTGTCTGTTGCTCGTGCAGGCTGTGAGTGCCCCGCCGCTGTCTGTTGCTCGTGCAGGCTGTGAGTGCCCCGCCGCTGTCTGTTGCTCGTGCAGGCTGTGAGTGCCCCGCCGCTGTCTGTTGCTCGTGCAGGCTGTGAGTGCCCCGCCGCTGTCTGTTGCTCGTGCAGGCTGTGAGTGCCCCGCCGCTGTCTGTTGCTCGTGCAGGCTGTGAGTGCCCCGCCGCTGTCTGTTGCTCGTGCAGGCTGTGAGTGCCCCGCCGCTGTCTGTTGCTCGTGCAGGCTGTGAGTGCCCCGCCGCTGTCTGTTGCTCGTGCAGGCTGTGAGTGCCCCGCCGCTGTCTGTTGCTCGTGCAGGCTGTGAGTGCCCCACCGCTGTCTGTTGCCCGTGCAGGCTGTGAGTGTGGTGGAGATGCCCCGTCAGGCTGTGCTGGCCTCTGTGTGTGCTTAGGCCTGTCGTCTTGGGTCTGTGTGCCAGAGTAGAGGCCTCCCTGCCCCCTGAGCGCTTCCGTGGGAACCACAAACCCTTTGAGGCAGCCTTGCAGAGGGGGAGCAGGCCTCCAGGGTTCTGGAGTCAGGGCCACAGCACTACCAGACAGTGAAGGCCCTCTCTTTGGGTGGGGCAGGAACTGCTAGTGGGCCTCCGTGCTCCTGAGGGTGGAGGGGGGTGTTCCAGGTGGGTGTTTATGGCTGATGGCCTTTCAACGAAGGGTTTCTGCTGTGTTTTCTCTTTGGAGGAGGGAAGATATTGTAGGCGGGGTGGGGGTAGGTATAGTTTGGTGGAGGTTGAATTAACGAGGGTTTCAAAGGACCTTGTCTCTGAGTATAATTATTAATGGTCATGATAAGAGCTATGGCAATTTCTTGAAAGCTCAGCGAGGACCTGTGTTAATGTGTGTGCTTATGTTTCTGAGTGCCGGTCGCTGCCCCAGGAGGCTGGTTTATCTTCTGAGGCCCAGGAAGGCTGTGCTTGCTGGAGCTGTCCTCCACTGCCCTGGGCTGCCTTTGCCGGGATTCCTGTTGGCCACTCAGAATACTCTCAGGCCTGCTACATGGGTGAGGCGGGAGCCCCCGCTGCCCAGATCTGGAGGGGCCATTTCTGGGGGCTGTGGGAAGGGGGCCAGCCAGTCTGACCCAGGCAGGGGGGCAGGGCACTCTTGGGAGACTTGAGCACGCTTTGCTGAACCTGGTTTGTGATGTGAAGCTGGAGTGAGGGCCCCCTGGCCTGATGGGCTGGGTGTGGCCAGAGGAAGGTGTGGAGGCCAGGAGGGGGCTCAGGTCTTGGCAGCGTGGACAGATAGCCCCATGTGGGCAGTGATAGACGGGATGTAGATGAAAGAGGTCCCATGTGGGGCTTCCTTCTTCATCTAGAGAGGGAAAAGATGAATTAAAAAGATGACATTACCCCTTGAGTGTCATTTGTGAGACTGGGTGATGGCTGGCTTGGGGAGAGATGTGTCTGGTGTGAGTGCGGTAGACAAGGGGCTCCGGTCAAGGAAACACACTGGCGGTCTTAACCTGGTCAGTGGGCATGAGGGGATGTTGCAGGCCCTTGCAGGGGTGATATCAAAACAGGGTTCAGGAACAAGGGCTTGACAGTTGCGTGTGAGATGGTGGGAACAGTAGCGGCACTGGGTGGCTGGGCCCCTTCTTGCGATCTGTCCATGCAGGCAGTCTGCTGACTCACATCACTGTTGGGGGTGGCAGTAAAAATGAAGGCCCCACCTGTGGCATGTGATAAACTGCCTGTGGCTCCAGGAAGGAGTGGCTTTGCTTTCTGGGGAGGCATGTGTGGCCAGCCCATGGGCTCTGAGGGGTCTATCCTAAAAGCTTCTGCCTGGGGCCTGGCTCTGGGCTGATGGCACATGTACCCCCTCTACGTGTCACAGAGCTGCATATGTCCTGTGGCCAGAGAGTCGAGTGGACCTTACCTGCCAGATGGGACCTCCCAGGGCTGGGGTCTCCATGGCAGGGAGAGGGATTGCAGGAGAGGACACAGCTAGCAGTCCTGTGGCCGTTTCCTCGGACTCCCCCTGGAGGGCTGTCCTGCTGCTCCCTACCGGCCAAGAGTAAATTCAGCCCATAGGAGGTAAAGGAGTCAGCGAATAGTAGGAATCAAGGCTCGCTGGGGAAATATGTTAGATTGTGCTCAAATCAGAAAAGTGTTTGCATTTGTGGGAGATCGGTTTTCTCCCCTCCATTCTGGTACAAATATTACTGTTTAGTGACCTCCCTCCCCAAAGTCTGTATTTGTAAATCAGCTTTACCAATGATGGGAGGCATGAGGGCCAGGGTTGGCCAGGTGCTTCCTTCCGGCTGACCAGCCTTCTCTCCTGCCTGCTGCTGGCACTGCCTGTACCCCACCATCTCTCTGCGCTCTCATCTCTGTACTCCCCTCCCCCAAAAGACCCCCTCCCCCATCTCTGTCCCCACCCCCTGCTTAACAGGAGCTCTGTATCCATAGCAACAGTTGCTGCTGTGGAAGCCACTGCCTGCCTCCTTATCCCATGGGGAGGTATTTTTGGCACTGCAGAGAGATATTTATTTTATTTTTGGTTTGACTTTTCCTCTTTGAGTGAGCACTACACAGACAGAGCTGGGGGCAGTGTTCAAGGAAGCCTTTGCACTGGGAGGGGCGCCGGGCTCAAGAGCCGCCTTGTGTAGATGCGGGCCCTTCCCTAGGGGATCCTGTAGACCCAGTCAGAGATGATGGCTCCTTTGAGCAGCCTCTGGGGATGTGGATCATGGAATCACAGATTGTACTAGAGGTTTGGGGCAGTGACTCTGGACAGTAGGAGAAACCAGCGGGGTAAGCCTGGACTTGAGGAGTGGTCTTACTGAAGCCTCGAGGCCTTGGGCCTGAGCTAGTAGTCACAGTAATAGCTCACTGGGAGCATGCAGGGCATTGGCCTTTTGGGCACCAGCCAACCTAGCGCTGGCCCTGGAGCCTAACGCTGTAAGTTCCCATGATGCTGCCTGGGCTCCATTTTACAGGCTGGGGATACTGATGCCACCAGGGTGGTCTGGAGTACCTTGGCTAGACAGCTCCTTCTGGACATCCTCCTGTCCCCCCAAGGCCCACGGATGGCAAAATATCTGGGCTCAGCTTCTTCCCCTAGTGTGTGAAAGTGAAAGTTGCTCAGTCGTGTCCAACTCTTTGTGATTCCATAGACTATATAGTCTGTGGAATTCTCTAGGCCAGAATATTGGAGTGGGTAGCCATTCGCTTCTCCGGGGAACCTTCCCAATACAGGAATCGAACCGCACTGCAGGCAGATTCTTTACCAACTGAGCTATCAAGGAAGCCCTCCCCTAGTGTGTGGAGCCCCGCTTATTTCTTTGGGGGTTGGGATTGTACCCTTCTTTTGCTCTAGTCTTGTCCGCTGCAAGTAGAGGTGACCTGCACATATGGCCCCTGCCCCAACACAGCTTTGCTCCTTACTGGGAGTGCCAGTGGGATGCCTGGGAGACCCCAGGGGCATGGGATCTGCCCTGTCTGGCCCAGGCACAACCTGGCATGTGGCTGGGGGCTGTGGGATTCCAGTGTCCTTTACTGAGACATTGGGGGGCTGGCGACCAGATGGATGGTGGATTGGACAGGTTTTCCCATGAGCCAGTGCTGAGGTTGATGTGTGCTGGGTTTGTCCTCGGGGGACTGTCACTGAGGGTGATCCACAATACATCTGCTGACATTGGTGGGGAGCTGTGGCCTCTCGGGGAGGGAGTCCAGCCCCCTCTCATGGGTTTCCTTGTTGAGGAGGTGGCTGGGTGTGCTGCACCCTAGGGTGACTAAGAGCTGCTCCCTGATCCTCCACGTGGGCATGATGGCAGCTTGAGGGGGCCGTGGCATTGCTTATGATGCCCATGCCTGGCCAGGTTTCCTGCAAGGGTCATGACAGGGCATCCAAATCAGAGTCAAGGGCACTGGTGCTGACTGAGGGCCAGACAACCCAGTTGCTATTTCTGATCTATCATCATGGAAATTCCATATACGTCAGAAAGTAGACTAATAAACCTCATCCCACCCCAAATTATCATCAGGAGGTTCCTATACTTTATCTTCTCAATCTCTCAGTTTGGATAAGCTCTCAAGTATAGACCTGAGGGGATAGACCTGCCCAGATCTCTGGAGGGACCTTAGCTCCCATCACTGACAGGCAATACCTGCCACTTCCCCCCTAACCCCTGCAGAAGGTTGCATTTCCCATTAATCAATACACAGTAAGTGCTCAGTGCACTCACGGATTGGACTGGTGCATCTGCCCCCCAGAGGAGACGGAGCTCAACAGGAAGAAGCATTCAGGGTTTGTGGGTTTTACAGAATCAGGAATTCTGTCTCCAATGAGTGTGTTTGGGGCAAACCCAAAGCCATTTATAGAACAGATGCCAAAGGGAGCACTTGAAATAAACGCCATGGTAACCTCACCCTGGGGAGGAAAATAGCCTTGCAGTAAGCATTGCTGCTGCCCAGAACATGATCCGGGGATGTAGCTGGTGAGTGCTTTTTGTGTTTAGTTTCGTGAAGTTTAGCAGATTGCAGAGAGTGGGGGAAACAGAAGGAAGGAAGAGAAAAGTCCCTGTGCCCTCCTTTCTGAACTCAGCCCACTCCCCACCCCTCCACCCCCCTGTTCTCACTGGTCGTTTTGTTCTCATCATGTGAATTTTATTAAGTCCCCGCATGGTGCTTTTCACCCTTGGCTGTCTCACCACTTTTCTTGGTAGTTGGGGATTATAACTGCCCTGTAGACCACATGATCTGAGTCACTGCCGCCAGGCCTGTCCTGGGATGTCCGGTTATTTCTCAAAATTATAAATAACCATCCAGTGAAGAATTCCAGACACACACACACACACACACATACACACACACACAGAGGCATTGTGGTTTTGGATGGTTTCCCTGTGGAGGAGCACAAGGCTGAGAATCCCAGGTGGGTTTTGCAGGACTCACAGGCTGTGGGTGCATTTCTGGGTTGCGGTGCCTGCTGGACAATGTGAACAACTGCAAATGAAGTTTTAGTGTTACCATTATCTGCCGCCCTCTTATGTTGTATTCTCTGAGAAATATTGTAAATACGGTAGAGGAAGTAGCGTTTTGAGGGAAGAGACACCGGACTCCTGTCTGCAGTCCGAGGGTAGGAACGTGCCCCCGCCTGTGTCCTTCTGTGTGTGTGCGCTCACACACGTGCAATTGGGCTGCGCTCAGCACTTCCCCGGCTGCTCAGACGGCGGGTTGGGGGGTGTTGCTGAGGAGGAGCAGCTCAGAGGAGACAGCTGTGCCTGGCAGAGGGAACAAATGCTGCGTTGCTGGGAGCTGGGTGTATGTCTGTGTGGCCTCTGGCAGTCAGTGAGGGTGCCGTGAACATTGGGAGTCACCATTGCCCAGTGGCCTGAAACGGTGGGCCCCACCCCACCCCCCACCCCTGGCTTCCTCCTGGGTCAAGGGTGGGAAGGGGGATGGCTGCAAAGAGTTATGAGATGATGGTGACCCTGGCAGAGCAGGCTGTGAGCAAGCGAGCTGACCGTGCCTTGTGGTTTACATTGGCCGAGTATCTACACCTGTCTTAGGCGTTTCCTGTGCACCAGACCACACAAGAAGGTTCCCCGTGTCAGTAGCTAGGAGGCTGATGGGGCTGGTTCGTGTGGGTCACACAGTGCCTGAGCCCTGGCCCTGTCCTAGGGAGTCGTGGGTGCCTTGAGGCACAGCCAGGGAGCCCACATGGGCCTGAGGAGTGGTGTGCCGAAGGTCACTGAGGAGCACTGTCACTTGGTCAATGCCCTGGTCTCTGGTGGGAAGGGGAGTTGCGTTGTGTGAATGGTGGAGTTGGGTAGAGTCAGGGCTCTGACCACGTCGCAGGGTGGGCGGGCCCCATGGCCAGGTGGCCGGTGTGCTGATTGCTCCAGGCACTGTCCCTTATGGAGAGTGGCATTCCACCCTCTCCCGGCCATCTCTCTACATTGTGATGCCCCTGCCTGTGGATTTGAGGATAGCCGGGGGCGTGGGTGAGGTGGAGCTGTTTATGTTCACAGGGCCAGGGTTAGAAGACTCTGGAGTGAGTGTAGCTGGGATGGGTGGGGGGGCGCAGGTGCCACATGGTCCTGGGGCCTGTGCCGATGGCTGTGCTCAC
>SJXQ01007182.1:82702-178126 GCA_006408695.1 Aepyceros melampus
GATGGCTGTGATCCCTGCCACAGTGTGGGTGCTGACTGGGGCAGGCTGTCTGGCAAAGGGTATGAGAGGAACTTGGTTTTCTGCCGAGAGGCCTGGGGGAGGGGGACCTGAAGGGTGAGCTTCGGGAATTCGCCCTGCTCTTTGCTTGTGTGGGGGTCCTGGGTTCTTTCAAGTCTCTTCATCTGGAGTGATAGTGTTCCCCCAACTCTGAGATCTGCCTGTCTTCTGCAGTCATGCTTCCCCCGTGTTCAACCGTGTTCCCAGGAGCCTGCACACACCTGGAAGGATTGGTAGCCAGGGTGGCTGAGTATCATGTTCTGACCTGCTGCTTGTGGAGGTGTTGAGCTCCTCTGAGCCTCAGCTTCCTCTTCTGTGAAATGGGGCAGCACCAACTTGCAGGGCTTATAGGGCTGAACAACAAAGACAGAGGTCTTGTCTTAGGGTCACCTTAGTGAGCTCAGTGTGTGGCTGTCCAGCAGAGCATGGCTATTGGTAAGTGTTTGTTTGAGGCAGAGAGGTATGGAGGAGGTGGAGGTATTTCTTCACCCATCAGGGTGTTAGTGACAGGAGAGAGACTCCCCGGCACTGGTTCTCCTAACCCTGAGTTCTCAGGGTGTCAGGCCTCAGAGTTTACTCCTGGCCTCAGGAGTCATTCCTAACTGTCCAAGGTGAGATATAACAGATGGAGGCAGAGCAGCCCCTGTGAGGTGCCAGGCCTGGCATCTGTAGGTCTCAATCGTGCAATGGGGAGGTGGCTTTACCATCTCCCGAGGAGCAAACCCTTCTGTAGAAGGGAGCCCCACTGAATACTAGCTCTGCATTGCATTTGGGATTCTTTTGTATCTTGGGAAGATTGTACCATCATCTGATAGGTGATTGGGGTCACAAAGATGTTGTCCTTTGTAGGCATGGCCTGGGGAGACCTGGGTTGTAGGGCTGCATAACTGAAGAGAGCAGGATGAATGGTGACAAAGAGCAGGGTAATTGGGGTGGTGTGCTTATTTCACTGGTCATTTCATTTTACTTCATTTGGCTGTGTATTTGCAAGTTTTGGCCATTATTTCATTACATACTTGTGTATTCACAAGTGGGAATTTTAACAACTGAGGGGTGGTTTCAGGTGTGTATGCCTTGTAATTAGATGAACCAATCTTAGCTCTCTAGGCTTTGAGCAGTTTAGAGTTTGTACTTAGAAAGTTTCTCATGCATTCTTTCCTAAGTTTTTTAGTAGTCCAACTAGATATTAAGGCACCTTACCTGTCTCCTGAGAAACCTATATGTAGTCAAAAAGCAACAGTTAGAACCATACATGGAGTAACTGACTGATTTCAAATTGGGAAAGGAGTGCACCAAGGCTGTACATTGTCACCCTGCTTATATAACATCTATGCAGAATATATCATGTGAAATGCTGGGCTGGATGAAACACAGGAAATCAAGATTGTCAGGAGGAAATATCAATAGCCTCAGATATGCAGATGATACCACCTTAATGGCTGAAAGTGAAAAGGAACTAAAGAGCCTCTTGATGAAGGTGAAAGAAGAGAGTGAAGAAGCTGGCTTGAAACTCAACATTAAAAAAACTAAGATCATGGCATATAGTCCCATCACTTTATGGCAAATAGAAGGGGAAAAAGTGGAAGCATCGACAGGCTTTATTTTCTTGGGCTCCAAAATAATTGTGCACAGTGCCTGCAGCTATGAAATTAAAAGATACTTGCTTCTTGGAAGAAAAGTCATAACAAATCTAGACAGTGTATTGAAAAGCAGAGATATCACTTTTCCAAAGAAGGTCTATATAATCAAATCTATGGTTTTTCCATAAAGAACAAAAACAGTAACAACCTAACAGAATTGGAAGAGATTAAGAAGAGGTGTCAAGAATACACAGAACGGTATCAAAATAGTCTTAATGACCTGGATAACCACAATGGTGTGGTTATTTACCTAGAGCCAGATACACTGGAGTGTGAAGTCAAGTGGGCCTTAGGAAGCATTACTATGAACAAAGCTAGTGGAGGTGATGGAATTCCAGCAGAGCTATTTAAAATCCTAAAGGATGATGCTATAAAGTGCTGCACTGAATATGTCAGCAAATTTGGAAAACTAGCAGTGGCTATGGGACTGGAAAAGCTCAGTTTTCATTCCAATCTCAAAGAAGGGCAATGCCAAAGAATGTTCAAACTACTGCACAATTGTGCTCATTTCACACGCTAGCAACGTAATGCTCAAAATCCTTCAAGCTAGGTGTCAACAGTATGTGAACCAAGAACTTCCAGATGTACAAGCTGGATTTAGAAAAGGCAGAGGAAGCAGAGATCAAATTGCCAGCATCCGTTGGGTCATAGAGAAAGCAAGGGAATCCCAGAGGAACATCTACTTCTGCTTCACTGACTATGCTAAAACCTTTGACTATGGATCACAACAAACTATGGTAAAGTCTTAAAGAGATGGGAATACCAGACCACCTTACCTGTCTCATGAGAAACCTGTATGCAGGTCAAGAAGCAGCAGTTAGAATTATACATGGAACAACTGACTGGTTCCAAATTGGGAAAGGAGTATGTTAAGGCTGTATATTGTCACCCTGCTTATTTAACTTCTATGCAGAGTACATCATGCAAAATGCCTGGTGGATGAATCACAGGCTGGAATCAAGATTGTCAGGAGAAATATCAACAACCTCAGATATGCAGATGACACCATGCCTATGGCAGAAAGTGAAGAGGAACTAAAGAGCCTCTTGATGAAGGTGAAAGAGGAGAGTGAAAAAGCTGACTTAAAACACAGCATTCAAAAACCTAAGATCATGGCATCTGATCCCATCACTTCAAGCAAATAGATAGGAAAAAAATGGAAACAGTGACAGACTTTATTTTCTTGGGTGCCAAAATCATTGGGAACGGTGACTGCAGCCATGAAATTAAAAGACGTTTACTTCTTGGAAGAAAAGCTATGGCAAACCTAGACAGCATTAAAAAACAGACATCACTTTGCTGACAGAAGTTGGTATAGTCAAAGCTGTGGTTTTTCCAGTAGTCATGTACAGATATGAGAGTTGGACTATCAAGGCTAAGTGCCAAAAGATTGATACTTTTGAACTGTGGTGCTGGAGAAGACTCTTGAGAGTCCTTGGACAGCAAGGAGATAAAACCAGTCAATCCTAAAGGAAATTGACCCTGAATATTCATCGAAAGAACTGTTGCTGAAACTGAAGCTCCAGTGCTTCACATTGGCCACCTAATGTGAAGAGCCAACTCATTAGAAAAGACCCTGATGCTGGGAAAGATTGAAGGCAGGAGGAGAATGGGACGACAGAGGATGAGATGGTTAAATGACATCACTGACTCAATGGACATGAGTTTGAGCAGGCTCCAGGAGGTAATGGAAGACAGAGAAGCCTGGCGTGCTACAGTCCGTAGGGTCGCAAAGAATTGAACATGATTTAGCAACTGAACAACAACAATGAACTAGAACTTCGACTGCATCCTGGGCACAGAAAGCAGGGGTCTTAGAACATTGCACTGTATCTGCCTATCCCTGCCTGCCTTTGGTGATATTGTGTCTAAAATTTTCCTGTGTGTTTGTTTTGTAGGAGTTTTATTTGGCTGCAGTGTGCCCGTGGGTGATTTTCCTTTTATTTAACGTGATTAAGGTTTATAGTACTTACTGAATCTACGTCTGGATGTCTTGTTTCAGTTTTAGAAAACTTTGGGCTGTTATTTTAGACACATTGCTTTTGTTCCATTCTTTATGCCCTCTTGTTCCAGAATCCCTTTTATGAAAAGGTTGGACCTTTTCACTGTGTTCTATGAGTTTTTAAAAATCCTCTTTCCTGTATTGTCTATACATTTGTCTCCATGTTTTCAGTCTGTATATTTTGTACCCCTATCTTCTAATTTTTTGATCCAGTCTTTAGCCATGTCTAATCTGCTGTTAAACTTGTATATTGAGTTTCCATTTTCATTTCTTAGTTTTAGATTCCATTTGATTTCTATTCTGTAGATTTTGGTTCTGGTGAAATTATCAGTCTCACTATCTGTTTTCTTGACCACACTAATCAGGATTTTAATGTCTGTGTCTAATAACTATAATATTTGAGTCCTCCTGCAGCTCATTGTCACTGTCTTTTATTGGCTATTGTCATTGTTTTCCTCTCAATTTGCTATCATTTGGCCTTGTTTCCTAGTCTCCCTGGCCATTTCTGATGGATGTGTTGAAAACTTACGGAGATATTTGAGGGAGGCTGTGGGTGACTTTGTCTTTCTCTAGAGAAGATTTACTTTTGTTCCCAGAGGCAGTTAGAATAAGAGGAGATCATATTAATCAAGTCTGGAATTAAGCTGATTCAAAGTAGAGCTTCACCCTTTGTGAGGGCTGCTCTGTTCCCTTTTATCCATGTTCCCAGCACTCAGCACTTCTGGGGGGACTAGACTGAAGCCTGGGTGTTCACTGAGGCCTCTCTGCCTCAGCAGACCCTCTCCTACTGCTGCAGCTCTGCCATCCCTTCAGTATCTAGTCTGTGGTAGTAGTGCCGATGCTCTAAGGTAGAGCAGCGCTGCTGCTGCTGCTAAGTCGCTTCAGTCGTGTCCGACTCTGTGCAACCCCAGAGACGGCAGCCCACCAGGCTCCTCCGTCCATGGGATTTTCCAAGCAAGAGTGCTGGGGTGGGGTGCCATTGCCTTCTCCAATGCATGAAAGTGAAAAGTGAAAGTGAAGTCGCTCGGTTGTGTCCAACTCTTAGCGACCCCATGGACTGCAGCCCACCAGGCTCCTCCGTCCATGGGATTTTCCAGGCAAGAGTGCTGGAGTGGGGTGCCATTGTCTTCTCCGAGAGCAGCACTGGTCCTGTAGAAATTTATTGTGAACCATATATGTAATACATAGTTTAAAAGCCACTTTTAAAGTGTAAAAAGAACAAGTAGAGTTAACTTTAATAATATATTTTCCTTAACTTAATATATCAAAAATATCTTTTTAACATGTATAGTTGACCTTTGAACAATGTGGGTTTAAACTGCATGGGCCCACTTACTATGTGGATTTTTTTTTTCAGTAAATACATGTGACGGTATTATATGATCCATGGTCGGTTCAATCTGTAGATGCAGATTATACAGACCATGAGTGTGGAGCTGCTAAGTCGCTTCAGTCGTGTCCGACTCTGTGCGACCCATAGACAGCCCACCAGGCTTCCCCGTCCCTGGGATTCTCTAGGCAAGAACACTGGAGTGGGTTGCCATCTCCTTCTCCAATGCATAAAAGTGAAAAGTGAAAGTGAAAGCTCAGTCGTGTCCAACTCTTCGAGACCCCATGGACTGCAGCCCATGAGGCTCCTTCGTCCATGGGATTTTCCAGGCAAGAGCACTGGAGTGGGGCACCATTGCCTTTCCGATGAGTATGGAGGGCCCACTGTAAATTTGAATGTGGATTTCCAACTGTGTAGAGGATCATCGACCATAACCCCCATATTGTTCAAGGATCAGCTATAATTAAAATAAGATTATTAACCAGACTTAAAAATTACTTTAAAAAATGCTATGTCTTAGAAATCTAGCGTGTATCTTATGTTTAGATAGCATCTCAGTTTGTACTGGCTGCGTGTCATGTATTCATAGCCACATGTGACCCATAGCTGTTGTCTTAGGCCACATGACTCTAGAGGAGAATGTGGCTGAGTGTGGGGTTCCCTTTTCTTCAGAGGAGTCAGACCCAGCTTATTGCCCGTTTCACATGTGTGTGCCCTTTGTGCCTGCTCTCTTGTTTTCGTTGAGGCCCCAGGGCTCTTGCTGCAATCTTGAGGAGGAATCAAGGAGTTGGTTCACAGGATGGGGACAGATGGGAGCCACTAGCCTTTCTTTCACCCCAGAGAGCTCTGAGCCTCTGTCTGTGGTCCTCTGTTTTCTTGATCCCATGCATTGTCCAGCTGTCAGTGCCTCCCTCCACTTTGCATTCTGGTGTGTCACCTGACCCAGAGGGACATCTCTAGCTTCCTGACCTGCATCCTGGTATCTTGGTACAGCGTCTGGCCCAGAGGGGACACCACTTATCCCCCCACCCTACTTCCCCTCGACGCTCCATACCCTGGTGCAGGGTGCCTGGCCCAGAGGGACACCATGGATGTTCAGGCCTGGGAGCATGTTCACTCAGCAGACACTAACCTGAGGCCATCAGTCTGCTACCTGGCCCGTGCGGTATCTTGCCTCTTGTGGTTAGATTACTTGGACTGCCCAGGGCCTCTGGACAGCAGTGGAGTGAGTCTGGGCCACTTTTTTTGTGGGGTGGGGCTTAGAGGACTTGGCTGGATGGAACCTTCCATAGTATGAAGCATTGGGTTCTCCCTCCTTTCTGCTTCTGTGAGCAGTCAGAGCTGCAGGTCTCGGTGTTCCTGGGCTGGGAGGTATGTAAGGGAGGGTCTGTTTTCTGAGGGAGTGTCCATAGCATTCAGCAGATTGATACAGGACCATGGACCCTACTGCTACAGCAGGGTGCCCCAGCCACAGGAAGATCCTTTATAGGAAATGGGGCCAATGAGGAGGCCCCAAAGGAGTGACCTGTCAGCTGCTTGGCCCTGGCGTTTGTTGCAGTGTTTGCCGTCCTGTCCCACTTCTCACACAGGCACTGTCCTTGGTGAGGTACTCACCTCAGCTGACCTTTGTCCATGGTGCGTCCACGTCTATCTTTAGGTGTCTCCATGCAGATGTGGCCTGGGCTAGAGCCGGCCCTTCCTAGAAACCAGACATGTGGTGTGGCCACGTACAGGGGCTGACTGCTCCTGAGCTTCTGCCTGCTGGGCCTTGGGGCCGCCTCAGATGACTTCCCCTGCTTGAGGGGTAGAGGGGGAGCCAGGGCAGGAGCAGGGAGTGGCCAGTGGGATTGGCATGGGCTGGGTGCTAGCTCCCCTGCTCACCAACCTCCTATTTGCTTTTCACACCACAATGGATGGCCCACTGCTCTGGCCCGGGGTACCAGGGTTACTCCATTGCTCTCTTCTCTCTTGTCTGCCTGCTTCCAGGAGAGAACAGACCTGAGCTTGTGGTGCCACCTCCATAAGACCTCCATCCTTTCCCTTTGTATGAGGAGGAATGAGGTGTGGCGAGACCACAACTGTATAGTTAAGACCCCATGGCTCGGCCAGGAGGGGCGAACTGGACCCTGAGGGCTGACTCCCCAGGACTTGCCAGGCAAGTCTGCTCAAGGCAGCTGTGATAGGAGGAATGTATCTTGGCCATGACCATCTGTCATTATCTGGGACTATCTGCAGGGCTGGGTCAGGTCTGTCTGTGGCCTGTGTGAGGCCTGAAGTTAAGTTAGTTAAGTTAAAGTTAAGTTGCTCAGTCGTGTCCGACTCTTTGCAACCCCATGAACTGTAGCCCACCAGGCTACTGTAGCCCACCATGGGATTCTCCAGGCAAGAATCCTGGAGTGGGTTGCCATTTCCTTCTCCAGGGGATCTTCCCGACCCAGGGATCAAACCCGGGTCTCCTGCATTAGAGGCAAACGCTTTAACCTCTGAGCCACCAGGGAAGCCGACGTGAAGTGAATTTGCTCAGTCATGTCCGACTCTTTGCGACCCTGTTGACTATAGTCTACAAGGCTCCTCAATCCATGGAATTTTTCAGGCAAGAGTACTGGAGTGTGTTGCCATTTCCTTCTCCAGGGGATCTTCTGACTCAGGCATTGAACCCAGGTCTCCCACATTGCAGGCAGATGCTTTACTGGCTGAGCCACCAGGGAGGTCCCATGAAAGATTTTATGGACTGGAGGGCTTGGGATTGGATCCTGCAAAGGGACGGGGGCCTGCCCAGTGAGCTCCTGTCCTTGAGGATGCCAGTGGGCTCTGTCTCTGATCAGGTGCTCTCCTCAACCCCTCTCCCTCCACCCTGCAACCTGTCTGCTCTCTGAGATGATCCCCACCCCCTGTCTGGTCCTCTTCCCTGTTTGGCTCCTTTTCTCCACCTGTCCTTACCAAGTCGTGACAGCTCCTGCCAGGCCTGTGGTGGAGGATGAGCAGGCCTGGGATGGGGTGTAGCCTGCCCATGACCCTGAGCCTGGGGTGGGGCATGGGGCAGAGGCCTCCACCCCAGGAGTGCCCAATATAAAGGCCTGTCTCAAAACTGACCCACTGTGTTCATGCCTGGAATAAGGGCTTCCTAAGAGTCGGATATGACTGAAGCGACTTAGCAGCAGCAGCAGCAGCAAAGGGTAGAAAGGGGCCATCTCCCACTCGCCACCAGACCCACCTCTAGCCCTACCCAGAGTAAAAAGTGACAGTAGACCCCAGTGAGGGTCTGGGGATGGAGTTGACACACTTTGCTATGTTCACAGAAATGAAGGCGGGCCTGATGGGGCTGCCAGCTGGTCCTGAAGAACTGGTCTGTTCTGGGCTCGTAACTGCTCCCTCACCCCATCTGCTGGCTGATTAGAGCCAGAGGTGAAAGAACTGATGCTGGCTCAGCCTCAATTGAGTGATAATTAAGATTCACTCATGGAGAGTATGTGAAACGATAGGGAAAAGCTCCACCCAGCTCAGTGAAAAATGCATGTTCAGTCACATTTGTTATCTGTTTGATCAACTATGCACTACTGTTTCATAATAATAACTTGGTGCATAAGAAAAATATTTGGACCTCAAAGTTACATGACCATAGGAAATAAAAACCCTAAATTCCAGTATGCATCATTTTGTGACAGAGAAGTGTGGTCAGGTGATCAATAAAGGCTTTTAGGAAAAACCTGTATTATATTAAATCTGTGGAGTGAAAATAAGAATCTGAACTGTATTAGAGATGCTTTTACTGGTGTATTTTTATAATATAGCTGGGAGACTATGAAGTTCCATGGGAACCATTTCATCGAGCATTAAAATAATGACACTATTTCCAATATGCTGTAGATGACGTCGTTTACAGCTCGTTAAACTTGTGACATGGTTGTATCCCAGCTTGCGTGTGGTGAGGGCACCTAGTTTTACATAGTCCTTCTGTAGGTGGCAGAAGGAACGGGGCCTGGTGAGGCTGGCCACTGGTGGCTCTGCCTTTTGTGGGAAGGGCAGTGGCCTGGTTGGCCTTAAAAGAGCAAAGGCCCTTAGAGACTCTAATTTTGAGTCATTTGTGTACCTAAACCTCCCTCTACCCCAAAGAAGATAGTATTGTTTACAGAAGCAGTGAGAGGCTGGATGGTGATGTTTACATTTCCTTCTCAGCAATTATAAGCTTGCTGGCACCCATGACAAAGAAAGTGTGAGTGTTGGAGTGTCCAGCCTCCCTGACCTGTCTGTCCCCTGAGATTTTACTCTCAGCCCGTGCCCAGTGGGATCCTCCTTTTTCTGAGACTCCATGGACTCTTTATGTTGGGTCTGTCCTTCCTGAGAAGCGGGATTCCATCTTACGGTAGCACTGGGAGGACTTTTCACTTCAGTAATGGTGCCTTCATTTTAGTTCAGTTTAGTTTATCTTGTATTTCTCCAGAAGCAAAGGAAAACTGTATTCTTTGATCAAAGAGTGGAAAGCTCATACTCTAGAGTACACACTATTTGATGCCTTTGTTTGGAAATGATTTAGAAAAAAACATTCCTCCCTTTTCTGTGAGCTTCTGTATTTTATTGCTTAGATGCAGCTGAAGAGAGCACTTGAGTTTAAAAGAAGTAAATACAGTAAATATTAGAGGGAGCAGGTCACAGCCCAATGTGTGTGATATTACCGTCTGTCCAGGGCTCTCCTTTGCTGCCCTGGTGGAGCATAGCTCTTGAGAGAGCTCAGGACAGCCCCACTGAGCCACCTGCCTTGGGGCAGAGCCAGCACCTGGCTGCTGTCCCTGCAGCCACCAGCCCCTGTGATGGGTTGCAAACCACAATCAGCCCACTCTTATGGGACCTCACACCCTCATATAGGATGCTTCCTCCCGGAATCCCTGCCCTGCCAGTGCCCTGGGTAGGTGGGGGCAGCCTTCTCCCCAGGCCATTGGGGGTGTCCTCTGGCTCATGGTGCCTGCAGCTGGCACACCTGCCTATCCCTTTGCTCTGATTTTTGGTGCAGTGTAATTGTGTGTCTTTCTGTTGCCTGCCATCCCTGCCGCACCTGAGGTTGTCCACGGCTTTTCCTGCATGCCTAGAGCCTCGATGACTATCGGTTGACTAAGCAAGGTGCAGGGATCCTCGCCTGAAGTAGGAGTCAGGGACAGAGCAGTGTCCCCTTCTCCACTGACATCTCCCCTCCCTGTGTGCCCACTACTCCCTGGACCCGAGACCCTGTGCCTTCTCTCTGTTTTATGGTGAGAGAGTGGGAGGAATGGGCCAGCTCCACAGCAGCTTGAGCCTGGGTCAGATCTTCTAGACTTGAGAAGGCTCTTCCCACCAATGGTATCCAGGGCCTAGAGTGTGCAGAGGACTGTGCAGGGCCAGTGAGCCCCGCCATTGGGCCCACTCTGTTCCTGGATCCCCTGTCCTCAGGTGACTCTCTGTACATGGGACTGTTCTCAACAAAGACCCTTGACACTTTGTGTTATGACCAGATGGGGTTGAAGAGAGGTCCAGATTGCTAACCCTAGGACTCTGGCTGTTCTTGACACTCTCCCAGCTGCTCACGTCCCCTCTCTGTATTGTGTGTGTGGATCCTGCCTTTCCCTGCCTGGACTCAGGGTTGCCAGGCAGCTCTGCTCCTCATGGGGTTGGCTGGCTTTGCATGGAGAAAGGAGATGGTTGCAGAATCCCCTGAGAACAGCCAGGGTGGCCCTCTGGGTCTGATGATTTCAGCCCTCACTCGTGTGATGTTGGGCAGAGCTGGTGACCCCTTGGTGGCTGGGAGGGCCTATTAGATCCAGGGATTTCTTCCTCTGACCACGTTGGCCATCTCTTCTCCCTGCCCCTATTCAGAGGGTGCCATCTGTGACTGGCTGGACCTTTTTCCTGTAGGAGAAAAGGGCTGGCATTGTCCCAGAATGCATTTATCCTTTATCATCTGGTTGACTTTGACCATCCTTACCCAATAGATTATTTACCAATAATTTACCCGCCACCAGGGATCTGGTGGGAGAGAGACTGGTCTAAGAGACCTCACCTTCTTGTGTGGTGGGGGTGAGCTGTCCTGTAGCGATACTATGTGACCAGCCAGAGCCCACCTCCTCAACATCAGACCTCCAGAACAACCTGACTGGCAGGATTTGGGGGTCTCAAAGGGATTATGTGCTTTCTTCCTACCCTGATTTATGACTTGAGCCCCCAGCACATCAGTGAATGAAATCACTCCACAAGCAGTGATAATGTCACTGTGGTGGTCCTGCCTCCATGGAGTCACTGAGGATGAGGCAGCCAGCAATCAACAAACTGGAAAGGACCCCAGCCAGCTCTGAGAGAAGGGACGCTGGGCAGCATACTGCAGGCAGCTCTGGACAGTGCTCTGAGGACATGCCAGCTGACCTTTTAAATTATCGAGCAGTGTGTCACCTAGTTAAAAATAGCCCAGTGGCTTAGAACATAAAATAAGGTCGGCTCCCTCCCACTTCCACACCCAGTCCAGCTCCAAGTGGCGCTGTTGTTAAAGATCTGACTTTTGTGTTATACTTGAGTCTTGGCTTTACCATGTTTAGCTGGCATCTGAAAATCAAAACTGTAGCATATGCAGGGCACTTTCCTCTCCCTCTCAGTGTTATTAGTTAGGTTATTTATAACATGAACCTTTTGCTCTGCACTAAAATGAAATCTTTTGCTTTCCTGTTGGTTGATGCTGAAATACTGGCAAAAACAATTTTTCTTATAACTATAAGTAATCCTGTGAGTTTGCTTTAGAATAAATGGCTAGACCATGAGACGGTCTAGTAACTGGAATGTCATTGCCCAAATGGCTGCTGGGTCTGGGGGTGGCACAGTGGTGCACCCCATGTCCTTTCCGGCTTCTGTCTCATGGTGTAGCCAAGTTCAGTCGCCCATCGTGGGCCAGCCGGGCTTCACCAAGTTCCCTTTTGTGTTCTCTGCTTTGCAGAAACACTTCCAGTAGCTGTTTCACCTGGGGCGCTGTGAAGTAACCTTTGGGTTCTCAAGTGTCTGAGAATAAGTCTTTGGGCCTCATGGTTTGATGTCCCTTTGGTGGATGATAGAATTCCAGGTTTGAGTCGGCATTTTGAGGATGCTGCCAGTATTACCAGTGAGACTGGGTGCCTGTCTGGGTGTTCCTTGGGAGGTAGGACTTACTCTCAGCTCTTGGGAATCTGATTTTTTCAGGAGTGAGACTGGAGGTGGCTTTTTCATTTCTCATTGATTCAGCCGTGCTTCATTTCTCATTGATTCGGCCGTGGCGTATGCTTTTATTCTAAATAGTTCTCCTTTTAGCTCGGGAAATGCTATTCTGCTATCGTCTTCTTTCCTGATAACCTGTTCTCTCCTCCTAGAACTCCTGTTCCGTGTTGTTAGGACTTCCAGCTGGTTCTTTCGTATCTCAATGTTTTTCTTCTCTTTAGCTATTTGGCTTTGTGATGCTTTCATTTTACTTTTTACATTTGAAAAATTGAGGTATAACTTACATGTAATGAAACACAGATCTCAAGTGTATACATGATGAGCTTTGACATATGCGTGGGAAGGTGTAACCTTTGTCTTCAGTTACAGTGTAGAATGTCTCTGTCACACCCTCAGCCCCCACCACTATCCCCCATCCTTCACCTCCCCCAACCCCCGCCAGGTTCTCAGCTCCTGCATTGCCCCTCACCCAAGAGGCAAGCCCTTGCTCTGGTTTCAACCCCATGTGTGAGTTTTGCCTTCTCTGGAGTTCAGGAGATATTAGGGGTGGAGCTGGGCTTCCCTGGGGGCTCAGTGGTAAAGAATCTACTTGCCAATGCAGAAAACGCAGGTTCGATCCCTGGTCTGGGAAGATCCCTGGAGAAAGAAATGGCAACCCATTGCCGTATTCTTGTGGGGGAAATCTCATGGGTAGAGGAGCCTGATGGGCTATAGTTCATAGCGTTGCAGAGTTGGACATAGCAACTGAACAACAGCAACAAAGTTGAAGGGGAGTGGCTGGACCTAGAGCAGGGGTGAACCTCCCAAGGGCTCTCTGAGGCTTGTACCAGCTTGTATTTCCAACAGCTGTGTGCCCGGAGAGCTCAGCTGCTCTCGGATGCCCAGTGGTTGGAATGATCCATCTTTTTATTTTAGCCCTTCTGGTGGGTGTGAAGTGCTTTCTTGTGCTTTTAATTGACATTTTTCTGGTGACTCATGATGCTTTACACATTTTCATGTACTTATTGGCCTTTTCGGCCTTTTCTTTTATGACTTTTCTTTTCATGTCTTTATTGTTGAGGTATGGGAGTTCTGTCTATGTTCTGGATGTAACTCCATGTCAAATGCACCTATTGAGATATGTTGGTGACTTACTTTCTAAAACAACATATTGCTTTTGATGAGCAGAACATGTTTCCATGTTATTGTCTTGGTGAAATGGTAACTTTTTTGTATTTACTGTTTCATTGGGTTACAGAATATCTTATTCTTAAAATACAGAGCTTTAATTTGCAAAAGCTCTTCCTTGATTGTTCCTATTTAAATAGAAGCTGCTCTTATTTATTTGTGTCAAGCTCTTGGATTTTTATGAGGACATGAACTAGATTTTTGGGGACGTTGCTTTTGTGCCTGAATTGCTTGTTTTTCTGGAATTAGTCTTGGTGTATCTGTGCTTTGTTGGTGATTATTCTTTCCAGTCCCACTTGTACCTGGAGTGGCGGTTTATTTAGGTGGGCCTGGTGGGTGCGAGAATGCCTAATGGGTGCAGTGCTACTTGGGATAGAATTCCTTAACCAGCTAATCTTGCCATGACCCCAGGGCCCTTCCCTTCTTTTGGATTGGTTGGAGTCTGGCTTGATGTCCTCTGGGGTCTTTCAAAGGACCTGAGAGGTCTTGGGGTGTGTTTTTTTCAGCTCTGATTTCTTCATTGAAATGTATCAATTTCTTTCTCCCTAGAACTCCTCAAAAACTTGATGGTTTGTGTTCATTTGTATTTATGTTTCCTTCTGAGAGTTCTCCTGGTGGGAAGGGGAAGGGTGGGCTTTGTAGGCTGATTAGGCTGTGATGGAGGTGATGCTTGGGGCACATACTCAGGCTTGGGGAGAAGGCTGTCCTGGGGCCTCTAGGGGTAAGATTCCCCCATGAGGTGAAGCTGAAAACAACAGAACTCTTGAGGTTGTTCTGAATGCTCTCTGGTGGAAATCCATTGGAGAGATTTAAGAAGGGAAGGGCCAGGATCTAGGCTGCAGAGGAGGGATGAAGACAGGTGGCCGGGTTGGTGGTGGATTTGGGATCTGGGTAATGCTGGAGCAGATGGATCAAGGGCAGGGAAGGTGCTTGGTGTGTGGGACTGTGCTGAGGGAGTCCATGTCTTCCTCCCAGATGTGGCTGGGCATACTTATGGGCGGCACCCCAGAGGTGCCTCCCCGTACCATGATGGTGGGGTTACAGTTCCCTACTTAACCTTGTGGTCCCAGCTCAGTGCCCGAGGTGCAGGTGTTCCCAGGCCCCAGCGAGTGTGTTTTCTGTGTCCTCTAGCATTGATGCAGATGAGGCTGGGACTCTGCTACTCTTCTCTGCCTCTCCTGTCATTGTTTCCTTGTTTTCTGGTTGTCATCTGCTGTGGTTGTGGACATGTCCTCAAAGTTACGTGTAAATTAGAAGTAAACAGATACTTCTTTCTCTTATTAATATTCAGTAAGTGGGTGTGGAGGGAGCAAGGTTTCAGAGGTTTCTTTTTTAAATTTTGATATAGTTGCTTTAAAATGTTGTATTAGTTTCTGCTGTATGATGAGTTGAACTGACTATATGTATGCATATATTCCCTCTGTCTTGGCCCTCCGCCCCCCATCCCACCCATCTAGGTCACCACAGAACGCTGAACTGAGCTCCCTGCACTATACCATAGGTTCCCACGAGCAATATGCATGTCAATCTCAATCTCCCAATTCAACCCACTCCCACTTCCCCTCCACCCCCCATGTCCACAAAGATTCTCTACATCTTTATCTCTATTCCTGCCCTGCAGATAGGTTCATCTGTCCTGTTTTGCTAGATTTCACATATATGTGTTAATATACAGTATTTGTTTTTCTCTTTCTGACATACATCACTCTGTATGACGGATTCTAGGTCCATCCACATCTCTACAAATGACTCAGTTTTGTTTCTTTTTAAGACTGAGTAAATCCCATGGACGGAGGAGCCTGGTAGGCTGTAGTCCATGGGGTCGCTAAGAGTCGGTCACGACTGAGTGACTTCACTTTGACTTTTCACTTTCATGCATTGGAGAAGGAAATGGCAACCCACTCCAGTGTTCTTGCCTGGAGAATCCCAGGGATGGAGGAGCCCAGTGGGCTGCCGTCTATGGGGTCGCACAGAGTTGGACACGACTGAAGCGACTAGCAGCAGCAGTATTCCATTGTATGTATGTACCACATTGTCTTCTCTTTTTTTTCTTGGCCACACCACGGGGAGTGTGGGATTTTAGTTCCCCGAGCAGGGATCGAACCCATGCCCTCTACAGTGGAATCATGGAATCCTAACCACTGGACTACTAGGGAATCCCCCTGTACCACATGTTCTATATCCATTCGTCTGTGATGGATGCTTAAGTTGCTTCCATGTCCTGGCTATTGTAAATAGTGCTGCAATGAACATTGGGGTGCCATGAGTCTTTTTAAATTGTGGTTTTTTTCTCAGGGTATATGCCCAGTAGTGGGATTGCTGAGTCATCTGGTAGTTCTATTTTCAGTTTTTTTAAGGAACCTCCATACTGCTCTCCATAGTGGTTGTATCAATTGACATTTCCAGTGCAAGAGGTTTCCCTTTTCTCCATACCCTCTCAAGCACTTATTGTTTGTAGATTTTTGATGAAGGCTATTCTGACAAGTGTGAGGGGATACCTCCTTGTGGTTTTGACCTGCACT
Source organism: Aepyceros melampus (assembly GCA_006408695.1). Lineage (NCBI taxonomy): Eukaryota > Metazoa > Chordata > Mammalia > Artiodactyla > Bovidae > Aepyceros > Aepyceros melampus. Next base: position 98,624 of record SJXQ01007182.1, read on the forward strand.
TCTCTAAAAATTAGTGATGTTGACCATCTTTTCATATGTCTCTTGGCCATCTGTATGGTTTCTTTGGAGGAATGTCTATTTAGGTCAAGTTTTTTGATTGGGCTGTTTCTTTATGTTGAGCTGTGTGAGCTATTTGTATATTTTAGAGATTAATCACTTGTCAGTTGCTTCATTTACAAATATTTTCTCTCATTCTGGGGGTTGTCTTTTTGTCTTGTTTATGGTTTCCTGTGCTTTGCAAAAGCTTTTAATTAGGTCCTATTTGTCTATTTTTGTTTTTATTTTCATTAGTAAAGGAAGTGAGTCAAAAAGGGTGTTACTGTGATTTATGTCAATGAGTGTTCTTCCTGTCTTTTCCTCTAAGAGTTTTATAGTATCCAGTCTTAAGTTTAGGTCTTTATCTATGTTGAGTTTATTTTTGTGTGTGGTGTTAGGGAGTGTTCTAATTTCATCCATTTACACGTAGCTGTCCAGTTTTCCCAGCACCACTTATTGAGAGACTGTCTTTTCTCCATTGTATATTCTTGCCTCTTTTGTCATAGATTAGGTGACCATGGGTGTGTGGGTTTATCTCTGGGCTTTCTGTCCTGTTTCATTGATCTACGTTTCTGTTTTTGTGTCAGTACCATACTGTCTTGATGACTGGAGCTGGGTCGTATAGTTTGAAGTCAGGGAGCCTGATTTCTTCTGCTCTGTTTCTCTTAAGATTGCTTCGGCTCTTTGGGTCTTTTGTATTTCCGTATAAATTGTAAAATCTTTTGTTCTAATTCTGTGAAAAATGCCATTGGTAATTTGATAGAGATTGCATTGAATCTATAGATTGCTTTGGGTGGTATAGTCATTTTCACAATATTGATTCTTCTAATCCAAGAGTGTGGTATCTCTCTCCATTTGTTTATGTCATCTTTGATTCCTTTCATCAGTGTCATATACTGATGTGTACTCAGTTTCTGGGTACAGGTCTTTTACCTCCTTAGGTAGGTTTATTCTTAGATATTTTATTCTTTTTGTTGCAATGGTAAATGGGAGTTTCCTTGATATTTCTTTCTCAACTTTTGTTGTCAGAGTAATGTAAGAGGTTTCTGTACATTAATTTTGTATCCTGCAACTTTACCAAATGTATTGATTAGCTAAAGTAGTTTTCTACTGACATCTTTAGGATTTTCTGTGTATAGTATCGTGTCATTTACATACAGTGTCAGTTTTACGTCTTCTCTTCCAGTTTGAATTCCTTTTATTTCTTTTTTTTCATAGCTAGGACTTCCAAAATTATGTGCATAATAGTGGTGAGAGTGGACATTCTTATTCAGTCTGTTTCTGATGTTAGAGGAAATGCTTTTAGTTTTTCATCACTGAGCATATTTGCCATTGGTTTGTCATATATGGCCTTTATTATGTTGAGGTAGATTCCTGCTATGTGCATGGAGAGATTTTATCATGAATAGATATTGAATTTTGTTAAAAGCTTTTTCTGTCTCTATTGAAATGATCATATGGTTTTTATTCTTTAATTTGTTATATGGGTTATTATGCTGATTGGTTTATGTGTATTGAAGAATCCTGGGATAAATCCCACTTGATTATAGTGTATGATCCTTTTTGTGTGTTCTTGGATGCTGTATGCTAGTATTTTGCTGAAAATTTTTGCCTCTATGTTCATTAGTAATATTTGTCTGTAATTTTCTTATTTTGTGCTTTTTTTGGTCTGGTTTTGGTATCAGGGTGATGGTGGCCTTGTAGGATGAGCTTGGGAGTGTTCCTTCCTGTGCAGTTTTTTTGAAAGAGTTTGAGAAGGGTGGGTGTTAGATATTCTCTAAATGTTTGATAGAATTTGCTTGTGAAGCCATCTGGTCTTGGATTTTGTTTGTCAGAAGATTTTTAATTGGAATTTCAATTTCATTACTTGTAATTGATCTGTTTAAAACAATTTTCTGTTTCTTCTTGATTCAGTCTTGGGAGATTGTACCTTTCTAAGAATTTGCCCATTTCTTCCAGGTTGTCTGTTTTATTGGCCTATAGTTGCCTGTATAGTCAACTATACAGGAGAAGGAAATCAGAGAAGGCGATGGCACCCCACTCCAGTACTCTTGCCTGGAAAATCCCGTGGACGGAGGAACCTGGTAGGCTGCAGTCCATGGGGTCGCAAAGAGTCGGACATGACTGAGTGACTTCACTTTCACTTTTCACTTTCATGCTTTGGAGAAGGAAATGGCAACCCACTCCGGTACTCTTGCCTGAAGAATCCCAGGGACGGGGGAGCCTGGTGGGCTGTCTATGTGGTCGCACAGAGTCGGACATGACTGAAGCGACTTAGCAGCAGCAGCAGCAGAGAAGGAAATGGCAATCCACTCCAGTATTCTTGCTGGGAGAATCCCATGGACAGAGGAGCCTGGCAGGCTACAGTCCATGGGGTCACAAGAGTTGGATATGACTCAGCGACTAAACCACCACCATAGTCTCTTATGATCCTTTGTATTTTTGTGGTATTAATTGTAATTTCTCCATTTTCATTTCTAATTTTATTGACTTGAATCCTCTCCTTTTTTTTCTTGATGAATCTGGCTAACAGTTTATCAGTTTTGTTTCTTTTCAAAGAACCAGCTTTTAGTGTCTGTGATTTTTGCTATTATTTCATTCCTTTCTATTTCATTTATTTTTCTTTGATTTTTATGATTTCTTTCCTTCTACTGACTTTGGGTTTTGTTTGTTCTTTTTTCTGTAGTTGCTTTCGGTGTAAGGTTGTTTATTTGATATTTTTCCTGTTTCTTGAGATAGGATTGAATTACTATAAACTTTCCTCTTAAAACTGCTTTTGCTGTATCCCATAGATTTGGGGTTGACATGTTTTTGTTGTCATTTATTTCTAGGAATTTTTACAATTTTCTCTTTGGTTTCTTCAGTGATGTCTTAGTTACTTAGTAGCATATTATTTCACCTCCGTGTGTTTGTGCTTTTTACAGTTGTTTCTCTATCATTGATTTCTAATCTCATAGCATTGTGGCTGGAAAAGATGCTTAATATGATTTTAATTTTCTTAAATTTACTGAGACTTGGTTTATGACCTAAGATGTGATCTATCCTGAAGAATTTTCTGTGTGCTTTTGAGAAGAATGTGTATTCTGTTGCTTTTGGATGGAATATCCTCTGAGTATCGGTTAAGTCTGTCTGGTCTGTTGTGTCATTTAAAGTTTGTATTTCCTAATTTATTTTCTGTCTAGATGATCTGTCCATTGGTATAAGTGGGGTGTTAAATGCCCCCACTATAATTGTAATCCTGTTGATTTCTCCTTTTATTGCTGTTAACATTTGCCATATGTTTTGACGTGCACCTATGTTGGGTGCATAAGTATTTACCATTGTTCTATCTTCTTCTTGGATTGATCCCTTGATCATTGTGTAGTGTTCTTCCTTGTCTGTTGTAATAGACTTTATTTAATTAATTTATTTATTTAAATGTTTTTATTTATTTTAAATTTTACTTTATTTTACTTTACAATACTGTATTGGTTTTGCCATACATCAATATGAATCCACCACGGGTGTACATGAGTTCCCAATCCTAACCCCACTCCCTTTATTTTATTTTAAAGTCTAGTTTATCTAGTTGCTTCTCCAGCTTTCTTTTGATACCCATTTGCTATAGAATACCTTCTTCCATTCCCTCACTTTCAGTCTGTATGTGTCTCTAGGTCTGAAGTGGGTCACTTGTAGACTGCATGTATACAGGTCTTGTTTTTGTATTCATTTAGCCAGTCTTTTGGTTGGAGCATTTAATCCATTTACATGTAAGAGAATTATTGATATGTATATTCCTATTGCCATTTTCTAATTATTTTGGGTTTGTTTTTATAGGTCTTTCTCTTCCCTTGTGTTTCCTAGAGAAATTCCTTTAGCATTTGTTGTAAAGCTGGTTTGGAAGTGCTGAATTCTCTTAGCTTTTGCTTGTCTGTAATGCTTTTGATTTTTCCATCAAATCCGAACCAGATCCTTGCTGGCTAGAATAATCTTATTTGTAGGTTTTTCCCTTTCATCATTTTAAATGCATCTTGCCATTCCCTTCTGTCCTACACAGTTTCTGCTGCAAAATCGGCTGATAACCTTTTGGGGATTCCCTTGCATGTTATTTTTTGCTGTTCCTTGCTGCTTTTAATATTTTCTTTGAATTCAGTTTTTGTTAGTTTGATTAATATGTGTCTCAAGGCAGTGGCACCCCACTCCAGTACTCTTGCCTGGAAAATGCCATGGACAGAGGAGCCTGGTGGGCTGCAGTCCATGGGGTCGCTGAGAGTTGGACACAACTCAGTGACTTCACTTTCACTTTTCACTTTCATGCATTGGAGAAGGAAATGGCAACCCACTCCAGTGTTCTTGCCTGGAGAATCCCAGGGACGGTGGAGCCTGGTGGGCTCCTGTCTATGGGGTTGCACAGAGTTGGACACGACTGAAGTGACGAAGCAGCAGCAGCAGCAGCAGCAGCAGTGTGATTATCATTGTGTTTGTCTCCTTGAGTAGGGAAGTCTCTGTGCTTCCTGGACTTGGGTGGCTATTTCCTTTCTCATGTTGAGGAGGTTTTCGACCAATCTTTCAAATATTTTCTCAGACTCTTTCTCTTTTCTTCTTCTGCTGCTGCTGCTGCTGTTAAGTCGCTTCAGTCGTGTACGACTCTGTGCGACCCCATAGACGGCAGCCCACTAGGCTCCCCCGTCCCTGGGATTCTCCAGGCAAGAATACTGGAGTGGGTTTCCATTTCCTTCTCCAATGCATGAAAGTGAAAAGTGAAAGTGAAGTTGCTCATTAGTGCCAAACTCTTATGGACCCCGTGGACTGTAGCCTACTAGGCTCCTCCGTCCGACCTCTATAATTCGAATGTTGTGTTCAGTGATGTCCCAGAGGTCTGTGAGACTGTCCTCATTTCTTCTCATTCTTTTTCTTTATTCTACTCCTCAGTAATTGTTTCCAGCATTTGATCTTCCAGCTTACTTGTTCATTCTTCTGTCTCAGTTATTTTGCATTGATTCCTTCCGGTGTATTTTTCATTTCCATTGCTGTGTTGCTCATCACTGTGTATTCTTTAGTTCTCCTGGGTCCTTGTTAAACATTTCTTTTATTTTCTTGATCCACACCTGCATTCTATTTCCAAGATTTTGGATCATCTTTATTACCATTCCTCTGAATTCTTTTTCAGGTTGGTTGCCTGTTTCCTCTTCATTTATTTGGTAAGGTTTTTACCTTGCTCTTTCATCTGTAACATATTTCTTTTTTGTCATCCCATTGTTTTTGATGGGCAGGGCTGTGTTCCTGTCTTGCTGGTTGTTTGACCTGATTAGTTCAACACTGGAGTTTGTAGACAGTTGAGTGGAGCTGTGTGTTGGTGCTGAGATGAGGACCTCTGGGAGACCGCACACTAATTCCCCTGTGACCTGCAGTTCTCTGTTAATTCAGCAGTTTGGACTTGGCACTACCACCACAGGAGCTCAGGCCCAACCTCCGGCCTGGGAACTAAGGCCCAGTAAGCCTTAAAGTGCTGCAAAAAGAAAAAAAAAGCAAGCAACAAGCAGAAAAGAACAGAACAATACCAAACAATAAAGTAAGGTAAAATTAGGAAGTAAAAATTATATTTAGCGAAATAACTCTAAAACTTAAACAGGACAAAATAAAACAGAATGATAACAGCAAAAAAAAAAAAAAGAAAGAAAGAAAGAAAAAGAAAGGCAAAAGAAAGAAAATAAAGCAATTTAAAAATTAATTAGGAAAAAGAGTAAAAATAAAAGATAAAGACAAAAATAGGACTTCCCTGGTGGTCCAGTGGCTAAGACTCCGTGCTCCATTGCAAGGAGCCTGAGTTCAATCCCTGTTTAGGGAACTAGATCCCACATGTCACACCTAAAAATTCCACTTGACACAAGGAAGGTCAAAGATCTCGCTTTCGCGTGACACAGCTAAGACCCAGCACAGCCAAATAAATAAATAAAAATAAGTAATTATTGAGAAAAAATAAATATTCTCCATGCCTCCTCTTCCAGTCTTCCTCCTTCTACTGTAAGCTACAGCCTCCCCCTGCCTCCCCAGTGGACCCTCCAAGATCTCCAGATAGGTCTCTGGACCTGCTTTGTCAGCCTCGTGTCTACATGTGTTCCGCTCACTAGCATCTGTTCCTGAAGCTGGCCAGGAGCACACACGCCATGTAGGCCAGCTGGGGCGTAGGCCTCCACTGGTGTGCCCATAGGGGCTGGCGCAGCCAGGGAAGAGGCCTTGGAGGTGGGTGGCGTCCGGCTTGCTTGTACCTCCATGGCCAGAGGAAGCCCTGTCAGGGGTGGGACTTGGGCTGCCAGTACTGTGTGGCTGGAAGAGGCCTTCATGGGTGTGAGGGCTCAGGACTGGGATCCACACAGCTGGAAGAGGCGTGGGGGCTGGACTCAGGCCCAAGATGCCGGTGTCTGGAAGAGGCCTGGGGTGGTAGGGGGGCCGGGTGGTCTTAGGCCTGAGATCTGTGCAGCTGGAGGGGGCCCCAGTGGGTGGTGGGGCTTTTAGGCCCAGGACCCGCACAGACTCACCAGGGCTGAGTGGGCGGAGGAGACGCTGGCTGTGTTCCCCTCTATTCCCAGCCTCCCAAAGGTCCCTCGCTGTCTCGCTGATCCGTTGGTGGTGAGTGGGCTCCTCTGAGTGTGGACACCTTCCCTCTCCTCCAGACACCTCAGTGGTGCCTGTCTGGTCCCACCGCCACTCTTCTTCTCTCCCTCCCTCCCACGTCCTCCCTGGTTGCTCAGGAATTCCTCCCGCCCCTCAGGTGTCCAGGGCCCCCACCAGGGCCTCGTCAGTGCCCTAGTTGTGAGCAGATGCAAGCTCTACGTCTTCCTACTCCGCCATCTTGATACATCCCCTCAGGGTGTTTTTAGGGAAAAAACACATGAGTATTACAGTGTGGGGTTTGGAGGTATCTCTGATTCCCATAGACCTTTGTGCTGAGCTTCTTGAGCAGGGAGAAGCTAATTTGAAATCGATGAGATATCAGGGTCTGATGGTCCAGAGGTTGGAGAACCGTGAACAGTTGTGCTGGCTTTATGAATCAGAGGCCTGTCCTGCTCTCTGTGGGTAAAGAGGGGAAGGACTTGGAACTGGGCCAGATTTCCCTCAACCCCAGATATCTACTCCTTTCCTCCTGCTGTGCTGTGTGTTAAGAGCAGAGAGAGCAGCCTGGCAGAGTCCTGGCCCTGGCTCCCTGGAAGGCCTCTGCCTGAGGCTGTGCTAAGTGTCCCTCTGCGTGTGTTTCTCTCTAGGACCGGAAGCTCACCAAACTGGAGAGGCAGCGGTTCAAGGAGGAGGCCGAGATGCTGAAGGGCCTGCAGCACCCCAACATTGTGCGCTTCTATGACTTCTGGGAGTCCAGTGCCAGGGGGAAGCGGTGCATCGTGCTGGTGACCGAACTGATGACCTCGGGGACACTGAAGACGTGAGCATGTTACCCACCCAGCCAGTTGGGGCCTTGGGGTGGGCTTGGCCTGGGGCTCAAGAGTTGCAATGGCTGAGGCCCCGGGCCTGCGTCTGCTCGGGGTGGTCCTGGCTGGTGTGGCCAGCAGCCCTTTCTCAGAAGTGCCCCTGTTTGGGAAATAAATACACAGCCCTCAGCAACTGGGGGCCCCTTCCCCACAGAGCCGTGGGTGAGCCACACCCCCACCTGCAGGTATCTGAAGCGGTTCAAGGTGATGAAGCCCAAAGTTCTACGTAGCTGGTGCCGGCAGATCCTGAAGGGCCTGCTGTTCCTGCACACCAGGACGCCCCCCATCATCCACCGGGACCTCAAGTGTGACAACATCTTTATCACTGGGCCCACAGGGTCTGTGAAGATTGGCGACTTGGGCCTGGCCACCCTCAAGAGAGCATCCTTTGCTAAAAGCGTGATAGGTGAGCCGTCTTGTCTCATCATGTGCCTGTGCTTCAGGGCACCTCCCCACACCCCCGGGATCACCATCCTGCAAGTGCTGGCTCTGCTACCTGTGCCCTCTATGCCTGGCTACAGCCCTGGATGCCCTGTGTGTGTCCTTTAGCTGTGTCCTTGGGTGCTGAGGCTGACTGGCACTCAAGGGCCTGTGGACACTAAGGGTACTTGGGTGCGGGAAAGAGATCTGGGGGACAGAAGAATGTGGGGACTTCGTGGTCACTGAGGCTGGAGCTGCCTTCAGTGGACTGAGGGTGGGGAGGGTGCCCCAGACCCCAAGACCCACAGAGGGAACCTTTGGGGTAGTTTGGGGTATGGAGTGAGCATGAGGGGTATGGAGGCTGAGGGATTTCATGTGGATGGCAGTTTGCTGGCTATTAGCCTCTGCATTTCTTATCCTCAGAGAAGCTCCCCTGTGGCTGTGGCTGTCGTGAGGACGTGGTCTGCAGTTCATGCCAGCCCCATGTGGGGTTGTGCTTTGGTCCTGCACACAGCAGGCACTGTGTGTCCACCAGAGCTGCGGGGAGCCCTTCCTTTTGCAAAGAATGTGCTTGAAGGGGCTGTGGGGCAGCCATTTATAGGGTTCAGGATGTTGGAAAGTGCCAGTGAGCTGCAGAGTCAGGTGGCTGTAGGGTATGGCTCTGGAAGTTTGGGTCAGGTAAGATTGGGAGAAGCTCTCCTCCATGCCATGATGTGATGGCTTCTTCCCACATAAGCAAGATGAGAGGGTGATTAGGCTTGGCAAGTTCATGGTTTTGGTTGTATGGTTGGAGACAGAACTTGACTTGTTTGTGGAAAATGGAACTGCTGGGAATCTGGAAACTTCTCTGGCAGACTGGTGGTTTTGGAATGTGACAACATCTGGGACAAGGTAGCCACCAGGTGTCCTGTGGATGTGAGGCCTCTGGCCTCTGGCTGAATAGGGGGGCTAAGTGGTGATGCAAGGGTTGACTCAGGCCTCAGTTCCCTATCTGTGAAATGAGGGGAGCAGGTGAGGGCCTGGCTGTGGGACCCAGGGGTTTGGAGGATACACCACCGAGCCTCCGATCTGCTAGAGGCGTCCAGGCAGGCTTTGCAGGTTTGGCCTTGGAAGTCAGGGCTTCTTTGACAGCTCTTTTTTCTCTTGGAAATAGACTTCCAGTTGCTGAGTGATGTGGTGGGATGAGATGAAGCCTGCGTGTTTCTGAGGCACAGTGAGCCCCAGTCAGTGTCTGGCTCCACAGGGCTCCCTAATCACCCCATCTTTTGCTCAGCTGGAGCCCTCGAAGCTCCATGCTCATTGTAAATGGGGGCTGGTCAGCACATCTAAACAGGTGGGCAACTGGGCCCTGTCCCCAGCAGGGGGCCTCAGCTGAGTCTGTGGTCAGGTGAAGGCCTGTGAATGAAGCTTTTCCCTCCATGCTGTGTCCAGGGTACCTACGGGGGCATTTGATACTGTGGACCCATTCTAGGTGCAGCCATCAGAGAGGTGTTGTGCAGATAAGACATGGTTTGAGATATCTGGCGGTGGCAGCCTCCCTGAGGCTCCCCATGACCCTTGTGGGGTTTGTCCCTGAGGGCCGCTTGGATCTGACGCCATCATGGTGTGCTCTCACTGCGTTTGCGTTGGCCAGGCCCTGAGTGGGTGGAGGTGAAGTCGGCGCAGTCCTTCCTGCAGGTGTTCACAGGCATGGAGGCTGGGACTTGGGGGATGCAGGGCTGTGGGGCTTAGGACGTGTGCCCAGAGGTCCCTGGACACATGTGTGTATGGGTGCCAGATACACACATTCTTCTTAACACTTAGATTTAAACAGCTGTGTTGTAAGGAAAGCGAAAAAAAGTTCGGTGTCCATGGCCCTCACACAAGTGCAAAATTGGCATCACCCACCATCCCACCTTGGAGCTGGGCCCCACACATACCCACTGTCCACTCTGCTCCCACAAAGTCAAATCATCTTGGGTCCTTGGGGTATTTCTTGCAAAGCAGCATTTCTGGTTCCCAAGGGTCTCAGAAGAGACTGAGCTGAGTGATCAGGAGTCCTGGGCAGGTAAGTCGGGTCCTCTCTGAGCTGACTTTGCTCCCAGCTGCTTGCCAGCAGCCCTGAGGCTCCTCTCTCTTATCCCTGTAGATGGACATGGCCAAATGCCAAAATTTTCAGTATTATCGTATGGTCCAAAAACCCAAAAGGATGAAAAATGGCCAGTGCAAGGTCCCTTGAACTCCAGTTCTCTCTCTATTCATCATTATTTCTGATGGAATCTTCGAGACTTTATGCATGTGTGTAACTCAACTTAACATAGACTCTTGTGTTTTCCATTTTTTACCCAAGCTGTTACCTTTTTTTGGTAAATATATAATACATCTTAAGTTGAAATTATGGGTAAAGGAGAAAAGATTAAAATCACCCTTAATCTGCCTGCATGCCAGGTACCCCCAAACCTCATGCTTTTTTAACACATTAGTTTGTACTGTTTTACGTCTGCTTTTTGAAAAAAACTGGAACGTTTTGAGAATCTTCCAAGGTCAACAAAGATGGAGAAGTTGAAATTAAAAGCAGCCTTATTGAAATCTATGGCCCCATTTCTTTGCATTCAGCTTGACAGATGCTCAGTTGGACCTTTTTTTAAAAAAAAAAATAATAAAAAGAGTTTGTGATTTTTAAAGGAAATATTTGTTACAGAAAAATTAAAAACACCAGACTAAAGGAAAAAGCCATAACGCCACCTTCTAGATGAGTCATTTTTGTCTGTGCTTATGGTTTTATATGGGATGGTCAGCATGCCTGTACAATCATATATTTGCTTATTTTACTCAGCCTATGTGAGTCTATCATGTCCTTAAAAATTCAGAGTGAGCTTTGTTTTGAAATCTCTTGTGCTTCGAATGGATGGGCAGTTCTCACCATAACATGTTGCTGGTACCTGCCAGATGATTGGCGCCTGCCCAGCTTTCCCCAGGCAGCCATCTTTAGTGAAGAGGATCACTGTGCTAACTGATGCTCTGCCTGCCTAGGGACATGGGGGCCTTTCTGGGCTTTTGCAATTTACGTAGCTCTGTGGTGACCCCAAGGTTTTGTCTGCTCTGGGTTATCCGGGCCTGTAGCCAGGAGGGATATGCTCAGACGTCTGCCTCCTCCAAGAGAGGCACCTCCATCATTTCTGGCACAGACCCTGTCTCCTGGGAAGCAATGGTCTGTGATCAGGGGATGGAGCTATAAACTGATCCACCCTAGAAGTGGGAAGGTATGGGGGGTGGCGCGGATTTGGGGAAACTTCTATCAGTAAAGCAGAATCCTGTTTGAATCCTGGATTCTAGAACCAGTGGCGAGGAGCATGGGGGCAGGGCCTGTCCTGGCTTGTGGATGGGGGGGGGGGGTGTGGGACTCTGATGAGAGGTCCAGGGGGCTCCGAGGCCCAGTGACCACTGACCCTGCGTCTTCCGCTCCTGGGTGCAGGCACCCCCGAGTTCATGGCCCCAGAGATGTACGAGGAGCACTACGATGAGTCCGTGGACGTGTACGCCTTCGGGATGTGCATGTTGGAGATGGCCACGTCGGAGTACCCCTACTCAGAGTGCCAGAATGCCGCCCAGATCTACAGGAAGGTCACCTGTGTGAGTCTGCCGGCCGCTGTGGCGGGCTGGCTGTGTGTCCCACGTTGAGCCCCGTGTGCTTTGTACAGTCCTCACAGGAGCCCCGTGAGGAAGGGAGCCATTTCACAGGTGGAGAATTAGAGGACTCGCAGGGGGTCTCCTAGCTTCTGTGGAGTAGCAGCAGTTGTAACGTGGGCTGTGGGTGGACCCTGGAGCCTTCACCAGGGCCTAGGCAGCGCTGCAGGGCTGGAGCACCAAAGGGGCCTCTGCAGGAGGCCCAGGCCACCTGTCCATAGAGACCCTCCTCTGTGCCACCTGGAGGCTGCTGGCCCTCCCGCCTTCTGGCATGTCCCTAGACTTTGATCAGGTGGTTTCAGCTCTGAAAATAGCATCCTGTCCTCCTGCTGTTGCTGTCCTGCTGGGTGGGGAATGCAGCAGGAGCATCCAGCCCAGGGCAGCTGGGGCTGTGCCTTTTCTGGGCCCTGGTACCTCACTGTCCATCTGTACCTGCAGGCACCAGGCCCCACCGCCCTGCAGCCTCCTCACTTCTGCAGAAGCGTGAGGCACCATGGCTCTTGGAACCCCAGAGCACCTGCCCTCATCCCGCCCTCTACTTTGAGCCCTCCCTGCAAGTCACAGCTTGTTTCTGTCCTTTGAGTCTTCCTTTTCAGTTATCTATCAGTCATTTTTTCACTCTAAACACCTCCTGTGTGCTGCTGAGGGTATGAAGAGAGAGTCCTTGGTTAGTGGCGCTAGTGGGTGTGGGTCAGATACCCGCAGAGGTGTGCAGCCCTCCAGAGGTGCTGACCAGGGAGGTGACCCATCGGCCATTGGCAGGTCCTCCAGGGGGACGGGGAGGGACTCAAGGGAGCTTAGGGCTTCATTGCCAGGCCTTGGAGGAGCGCTGGGACCCAGGGCGCAGGTGGAGCTGCTGCAGGCCTTGGTCCTGGTTGCGTGTGTGGATGGGGCAGTGGTCCCTCTGCTGGGCCTGGGGAGACAGGGACTGAGTCTCCTGGGCACATGTTCCTTAGCCACCTGGGTTCTTTCAGCAGCACCTCTGCCCTGGGAAACAGGACGCTGGCCAGGGTCCCCAGGGTCCTATGTGGACCTGTGTTGGTTTGAGTAAAGCAAGGCCCTGCCTACCCTGCCTCCTTGAGGAAGTCTGATGACAGGCGCATTCCCTGATCCTTGGTGTTTCCTCTGTTTGCCATGGCGCCCTCGTGTTCTGGGTCTCCTGGGCCCTCACGCCACACCACGCACCGGTCCAGCCTCCAGCATCTGCTGCAGTCCTTGGAGGGTCTTGGTTCCCTTTGTTCTCAGCTGCCCCAACTCTGTGCTTCTGAGCCCAGAGAGGTGAACCCCTTCAAAACAACACCTTGTTCTGGCACATTCTGCCACAGCCTTCCAGAGATTTAAATGCTGCTTGTGTGCACCTTACCTGTATTTATAGTTTCTCAGACCGCTGGTTCCCACCCCTGTTAGGACTGTGGCCTTTCTTTCTGACATAATTAAATTTCTTTTTCTGTTGGCTTCAGTGGAGTAACATGGGGGGGTCTCATGTTCAAGGAGGACCCCTCGCCCACTTTTAAAGCCAAGGGCTGTGTCTGTTACTGCACAAACTCCCCTGCTTGTCAAACACAGCATGACCTATTGGTTTTGGCCTGGTGTCCTAGGCAGGAGTTCGCTGGGCGCTTTGGGGCCTCACCTGTACTCCCAGGGTATACTTCTCCTCTCCCTCATTCCTCTCTGTGGGAAAATGTATGCTTTAAAAAAAAAAAAAAGCCAGGACGAGACCTTTGAAGACAGTCTTTTTGAAGGAGGAAGAACATGATGGTTGAGCCCTCACTATGTTCCAAATCTTCAAAAGCCAGGATCCCCTCCAAAGCCCTCCCTGGGTAGATTGGAAATAAGCTCTGCCATCCAGCCCCTGCTTCTCTTGGAATCCCATCTGCTTGTGGGGTCAGAACCCTGCTCCCCCTATGCCTCTGGCTGCACACCCCTGGTACCCGCTGGCTTTCTGGTCCGCTTTAGTACTCAGCCACCTCCTGCTCCTGCTGCCTGAAAGTCATCTGATCTGGCCGCCGGCTGTGGACCTTCATGGTACAGATGCTTGTTTGCAACCCCCTCCAGCCACTAGGCCTTGGAAGTCAGCCCCGCCTGTGACCACAGTGTGGCCAGAGTCTCTGGTGGCCCTTGGCCAGCAACAGTGACCACAGAGTGACTTCTGCATCCTCCGGGGAGGTATGGCAAGAAAGGCCAGCTCTTTAGGGTTCCTGTCCAGCCTCTGAGACCCTCTGGGCAGCTGGCATGGGAGGTCCTGCCTGGCTGGTGTGTGGCCTTGAGTAGGTGTGCCTTCCCCCACACCCACCTCCTCTCTTGCAGCAAGAGTGCAAATGCTCTTTTGTGTGGAGCTGGACTGGGCAGAGCGAGCATCCTTCATGTCTGCTCCGAGTCTCCCTGAGTCTTTCTCGTCCTCAGACCTCACTACTCCCAGTAACCCTTCAGTGGGGCCTTAGAATGAAATGATACCCCTGCCCTCCAACCCCGAACAAGCCTCTTGCACTTCCCATTTTCTCTTCTACTGGGGTGAGTGTGGGGTGAGCAAGAAACAGGTGTCAATTCGATGTCAGGTGACTCTGCTCATGTCATCTTCAGGGCATCAAGCCAGCCAGCTTTGAGAAAGTGCACGATCCTGAAATCAAGGAGATTATTGGGGAGTGTATCTGCAAAAACAAGGAAGAAAGGTGAGTTCCCAGGCAGCGCTGGATCTGGGCTGTTGCTCTGCCTGAAATCACATCTCAAGAGAAGGCAAGAGTTGGGAGGCCACTTCAGGCCACAGACGTACTGGGTCCCAGCAAGCCCACTGGGCAGTTGGAGGGCAGCCCTTGCCTGATCTCTGCTGCCTGGAACACGCTCCCTGGCTCTGGGTACTGTCCTAGAGTCCTCATTCCCTTTACTGGCTGCTTCTCGCCCACCCAGCCTGGAGTGTGGGAGCTACTGGGGCCTCATTCTGCCCTTGTTGCTTTTTTTCTGTGTTGTCCCTGGCAAGCCTATCCATCCCCCCAGTCTGGAGGACACCCTCATGCCAGGGTTCCCATCGAGCCTCATCCTGCCCGCTCTCTCAACTCCAGGCTGTGTCTTTCATGCACCTGTTGTCTGACCCATTTCAAAGTCCCACATTCAAGTCAGAGCCCTCCAGGTGCCCCCAGACCAGCTCTCTCCTCAGATCAAGGCCATTCCTTCCTCAGCTGGTCAGCCAGGAAGCTGGGTGTGTGTTCTGAGCCTTCCTCCTTCCTCCTTCTTTCCTTCCCCATCTCTCTTTCCTCTTTCCCTCCCTCTCCCTCCTCTCTGCTCCTTCCTCCCTCTCTCTCTCCTTTCTTTTCTCCCTCCTTACTTTCTCTCTTCCCCACTCCTTCTTGCCTTCATTCCTTCCCTCCCGTCAACCCTCTATGCCTCCTCCTTCCTCCCATCTCCCTCTCCCTGCTTCCTCCTCCCCTGCCCACTTATCCTGCCCATTCCCCACCTTCCCCATTCCTCGTGTCTCCCCTTAATACCTCTTCCTCATGGCAACCCACTCCAGTATTCTTGCCTGGAGAATCCTGTGGACAGAGGAGCCTGGTGGGCTGCTATCCATAGGGTCACACAGAGTCGGACATGACTGAAGCAACTTAGCATACATGCATGCATTGGGGAAGGAAATGGCAACCCACCTTGCCTGGAGAATCCCAGGGACATGGAGCCTGGTGGGCTGCCATTTTTGGGGTCGCACAGAGTCAGACACGACTGAAGCGACTTAGCAGCAGCAGCAGCAGCACCCCCTCATATTCCCTCTCTGCTCTTGCACAGTCAGCTCATGCCTATTCCCCCATGTTACTATGCCCAATATTGGGCAGCACTGTGATTCTGCCCTTTCTGTCATCTTTCATGTAGGGGCCTGTCCTGATCTCTCAGGCCTGCCCTGATCTCCTGAGTCTTCTCTTTTGCCCCCTGCACGTTATGTTTTGTTTCTTAAAGAGAAAATGCTAAAAACCTGTGAACTATAGCTCACAACAGAAAAGTACAGAAGCCACTTCCCAGACCAGGACAGAGCCTCTAGGGGCTGTGGCCTCTGCGCCCCTAGGGGCCCTAACTTCTGGGCTTCCCCAGGGTCTCCACAGGCATTTGTCAGCCTGTATGAGGGTTGCTCGTCCTACTCTCCCCTTTTCATGCATGCAGCTATCCAAGTGGCATGGTTCCACCGCCTGTGGGATGTGTTGCCCTCAGTAGAGTTGGTGATGGGCCACTGGAACTCAAAGCCCACAGTGACCACAGACAGGAACTGGGAGGAAGCCAGGCTCTGGACAGCCCTGGGATCTGTTTGTGCCAGAGATCAGAAACTAGGCAAGCATTTAGGGATGTGGATTTGGGCGGCAGAGTGGTTAGCAGGGCAACACACCACCCCCCGCCCCCAATTCCCATCCTTGGGAACCTCCAAAATTATCCCTGCTTCTTGGAGGCCAGGGTCCCTCAGGTGATGAACTGGGGAGTTTGAGGCTTGCCTCGTCCAGGTCCAGTTCAGTTTTACCTGGATCCATGGTATCCTATGACGGCTGAGAGCTCCCCAGCATCTCAGCAGGCTTTGTCTGGACAGTGCAGAGCCTGATTTACAAATTCCTTTCTGAATTACCCACATTTCTTAATAGTGGAGTTTTTTTTATAATGAGAGAAAAAAAAAAAGAGGCCTTACGTAGTATGTAGTTAGATGTGTTCAAGTAGCAGATTTTTCCTCTTCCCCTGAGAGTTAGGGAATGCAGAGGTACTGTTTTGTGCTGCCCTCGGGGGCAGAAATGCCCAGTGAGTAGGTCAGAGGACTTTGCAGGGGAGCTGGGCAGGTACAGGACCCTCTCAGCTAGTGTGCCCCCATGCCTGCCTGACAGCTGCCTCCTTCCCAGGTATGAGATCAAGGACCTGCTCAGCCACGCCTTCTTCGCGGAGGACACAGGTGTGAGGGTGGAGCTGGCCGAGGAGGACCACGGCAGGAAGTCCACCATTGCCCTGCGGCTCTGGGTTGAGGACCCTAAGAAACTAAAGGGCAAGCCCAAGGACAACGGGGCCATAGAGTTCACCTTCGACCTGGAGAGGGAGACGCCAGATGATGTGGCACAGGAAATGGTAATGTGTGCTTGTTCCTCGGCAAATCTGGGCGCGTGCCTTGCAAGTGTGTGGTTTCCAAACATTAGAATGAAGTCAGAAAAGGAGCATGGTCCCTCAGTGGGTGTGCAGTTTTGGGAACAAGGACCCTCAGTTGTTGAGTGCAGCTGTGAAGGCCAACATGGGTCAGGATCACGGCGCTGTGCAGTAGATACCACCTTGGAAATGGTGCAGTGAAAGGACTTTGTGGACCAGTGCAGAGATGCGCCTGGGGACTTTGGCATATTAGGAAGAGCCCTGTTTTGACCAGATTCTTGCTGACTTTGTGCAGATAGGCCTTTGAGTTTTGATCTTTATTTCACTTTGTTTCTGAGGGGCATTGTGGTCTGAAGAGCCTCGCAAGTGTAGGAGTATAGAGATGCTTCATATCACAGGGGGAAAGAAGAGAAATAAACTAGACACTGATTTTTACTAGACAATCTGAGCAAAAGTAAAAATCTACACGCTTATTGCAGTAGAGTGAGTATTTGGCTGCACCTGTCATAACCACAGAAGTGCATGTCCTTTTTTTTCTCTTTTTAAAAAAATAATGTGTCATTGAAAATAGCATAACTTTCAGAAATGCAGTAAGTCACAAAGGTATGGCTGATGTTTTCTTTACAAGTGGATTCCCTGAACCCTAGTAGGTTTTTTTTTAATCAATAAAATATATTTAAAAAAATTGAAGTATAGTTGATTTACAATGTTCAGGTGTACAGCGAAGTGATTCAATTATATATGTTTATGTATTTTTGTGTATATGTGTATATATATATATATTTTTAGATTCTGTTTTAATATAGGTTTTTACAACATATTGAATATACTTTTCTGTGCTATATAGTAGGTCCTATTGTTTACCTGTTTTGTGAATAGTAGTGTGTATCTGTTAATCCCAAATTCCTAATTTATCCTTCCCCTCCATTACTCTTTGGTGACTGTAAATTTGTTTTCTGTGTCTGTGGGTCTATTTCTGTTTTGTGAGTAAGTACATTTGCATCATTTTTTTAAGATTCCACATATTAGGGATATTACATGATATTTATATCTGTCTTTACTTCACTTAGTATGATAATCTCTCGGTCCATCCAGGTTGCTGCAATCATTCTTTTTTATGACTGAGTAATATTCCCTGGTAGCTCAGTTGGTAAAGAATCCGCCTGTAGTGCAGGAGACCCCGGTTTGATTCCTGGTTGGGATGGTCCACTGGAGAAGGGAAAGGCTACCCACTCCAGTCTTCTGGCCTGGAGAATTCCATTGACTGTATAGTCTGCGGGGTCGCAAAGAGTTGGACACGACTGAGTGACTTTCACCTTCACTTTCTTTTTTTTTTAATTTTAAATTTTTTTTAAAATTTATGTTAGATGTGGTGGGTCTTTGGTGCTATGTATGGGCTTCTCATCGCATGGCTTCTCTTATTGCTGAGCATGGGCTCGGTTCTTGTGGTGCTCAGGCTTAGTTGGTCTGCAGCCTGTGGAATCCTCCCGGAGCAGGGATCGAACCCACCTCCCCTGCGCTGGCAGGCAGATTATCAACCACTGTGCCACCAGGGAAGTCCTCACCTTCATTTTCAATATTCCTTTTATTTAAGGAATGTTCCTTTATGTATACAATATCACATCTTCTTTGTCCATTCATCTGTCCATGGACATTTAGGTTGTTTCCATGTCTTGGCTATTGTAAATAGAACACTGAGGTACACGTATTTTTTTCAAAATAGAGTTTTTGTCTTTTCCAGTTATATACCTAGGAGTGGGATTGCTGGATCATATTGTAACTCTATTTCTTAAGCAACCTCAATACTGTTCTCTGAACTGGCTGTATCAATTTACATTCCCCCCAATAGTGTAGGAGGGTTCCCTTTTCTCTACATCCTTGCCAACATTTATTATTTGTAGACTTTTGAAGACGACCGTTCTGACAAGTGTGAGGGGATACCTCATTGTAGTTTTGATTTGCCCTTCTTGAATAATTAGCAGTGTTGAGCATCTTTTCTGTACCTGTTGGCCATCTGTATGTCTTCTTTGGACAGGTGTCTAGTTAGGTCTTCTGCCCATTTTTTTGATTGGGCTTTATACACACACACACACACACATATCAGTTCAGTTCAGTTACTCAGTTGTGTCTGACTCTTTGCGACTCCATGGACTGCAGCATGCCAGGCTTCCCTGTCCATCACCAACTCTCGGAGTTCACTCAGACTCACATCCATTGAGTCAGTGATGCCATCCAACCATCTCATCCTCTGTTGTCCCCTTCTCCTCCCTCCTTCAATCTTTCCCAGCATCAGGGTCTTTTCCAGTGAGTCAGTTCTTTGCATCAGGTGATGAAAGTATTGAAGTTTCAGCTTCAGCATCAGTCCTTCCAGTGAAAATTTGGCTTTATATGTATATATATACACATGTGTGTATATATATATATATATACACACACATATAATACATATATGTATTATATATATGTATATATATACACATAAAAGCAATATATATATATATAGAGAGAGAGAGAGAGAGAACTAGGAGTGGGATTGCTGGATCATATTGTAACTCTATTTCTTAAGCAACCTCAATACTGTTCTCTGAACTGGCTGTATCAATTTACATTCCCCCCAATAGTGTAGGAGGGTTCCCTTTTCTCTACATCCTTGCCAACATTTATTATTTGTAGACTTTTGAAGACGACCGTTCTGACAAGTGTGAGGGGATACCTCATTGTAGTTTTGATTTGCCCTTCTTGAATAATTAGCAGTGTTGAGCATCTTTTCTGTACCTGTTGGCCATCTGTATGTCTTCTTTGGACAGGTGTCTAGTTAGGTCTTCTGCCCATTTTTTTGATTGGGCTTTATACACACACACACACACACATATCAGTTCAGTTCAGTTACTCAGTTGTGTCTGACTCTTTGCGACTCCATGGACTGCAGCATGCCAGGCTTCCCTGTCCATCACCAACTCTCGGAGTTCACTCAGACTCACATCCATTGAGTCAGTGATGCCATCCAACCATCTCATCCTCTGTTGTCCCCTTCTCCTCCCTCCTTCAATCTTTCCCAGCATCAGGGTCTTTTCCAGTGAGTCAGTTCTTTGCATCAGGTGATGAAAGTATTGAAGTTTCAGCTTCAGCATCAGTCCTTCCAGTGAAAATTTGGCTTTATATGTATATATATACACATGTGTGTATATATATATATATATACACACACATATAATACATATATGTATTATATATATGTATATATATACACATAAAAGCAATATATATATATATAGAGAGAGAGAGAGAGAGAGACAGAGAGGGAAGCTATATGAACTGTTTGCGTATTTTGGAAATTAATCAGTTTTCAGTTGCATTGTTTGCAAATGTTTTACTTCATTCTGTAGGTTTTTTGTTTTGTTTATAGTTTCCTTTGCTATGCAAAGACTTTTAAACTTAATTAGGTCCTGTTTATTTTTGCCTTTGTTTTCATTACTCTAGAAGACAGATCCAAAAAAATAATACTGCAATTTTTGTCAAAGAGTGTCCTGCCTGTATTTTCCTCTAATTTTATATATCTAGTCTTACACTGAGGTCTTCAATCCATTTTGAGTTTATTTTTGTATGTGATGTTAGAGGATGTTCTAATTTCATCCTTTTACATGTAGTTGTCCAGTTTTCCCAGTACCACATATTGTCTTTTCTCCAATGTATATGCCTGCCTGTTTGGGGGGTAGATTAATTGACCATAAGTGTATGGGTTTATTTGGGAGCTTTCTGTCCTATTCCATTGGTCTATATTTCTGTTTTCATGCCAGTACCATACTATTTTGATAATTGTAGCTTTGTAGTATAGTCACAAGTCAGGGAGCATGATTCCTCTAACTCTGTTCTTCTTTCTCAAGATTATTTTGGCTATTTGGGGTTTTTTGTGGTTCCATACAAATTATAAAAATTATTTTGTTCTAGTTCTAGTTTGTTTTGTTCTATTTGTTCTAGTTCTAGTTTGTTTTGTTCTATTTTGTTCAGAGTTAATAAGACCACTGGTAACTTGGTAGGGAAGGACCCTGGTGTGGCCTTGGAAGGTGGGCTACAAGAGGTGGAGGGGAGACTGCCTGCACAGGCTCTTGTGGGCAGCGTATCTTTGGGACCAGCCTGTGCTGATCGCTGTACCATGGAACTCTGGTCAGATGAGGAAGCTGAGGCTGGCCATCCCATGTAAGGTGTGGGAGTCATACACCAAGGGGACCTCGGCGGACTGGGCACACGTCAGGTGAGGGGTCCATGGAGCTTGGTTTAGGTGGTTGCAGCAGGTTGGTGCGTGCCAGGAGTGGGAGGTGCATGGCCACCCAGGACCCTGCCCTGTACTGGACAGCAGCCTGTGCCTCTGCTGGCATGTGTGGAGGGTATGACATCCTGCTGAAGGCATGGTGCCCATGTCAGGACTCCCTCCCAGCTGCTGGTCACATTCCTGGACTTAGAAACAGACACCTCTGCTATAATCGGATTTAATAGAATTATTTAGCTCCATGGCTTCCCAGAGTATCTTTCTATGACCTTGCATAGTGCTGTTGAATTGCTGCATATTTGCTGAGAGTGCATTAAGTTAATTACCAGCTTATCTATTTTAGTATAGTAGTTTGTATCTGTTAATCCCTAGACCTAATTTGCCCCTCCCCCTCCCTTTCTCCTTTGGTAACCATAGTTTGTTTTTCATATCTGTGAGTCTATTATTTTTTATATATATCAATAGATTAATTATATTTTAGATTCCATATTAAAAAAGTTAAAAAAAAAATAAAGAGTTACCAGCCCATTAGTCCTATGAATTCAGGACCTTTCTTTTCCCCATACTGTGACATTGGTCCCTCCAAGTTTTCTGCTGAAGTTTAAAGCATAGACATAAATAGCAATCGAGGTCGTGTGTACGCTGGTATCCTGTGAGCTGAGATTCAGGAGGGTGAGTTGCATTTGGCGAGCATCCTGGAGGGACCGTGGAGATTGAGAGTACCTGGCCTGCAGCTCTAGCTGTCCCGGTGTTAAGAGGAGGGGAGGCAGGCCGAGGGCTGGGACAGCCCTGCTTGGAGATGAGGTAGGTCCCTGGACGGCCTTGAGGGCTTGTGTCTGTCAACGTGCAGGCATCTCAGAAAGCACAGGTGATGAACAGTGTTCTCATTCCCCCGTGAACACTACATAGCGGTGGTCTGAGAATGGCAGGGGACACAGATTCACGTGGTGGCATGTCCTAGAGGCACCTGGGACCCAGACAGCTGGAGCCATCTGTGTCTCAGCTATGCCTGGTACGTCCTGCAGCTCTGGCTCCATTCTTGGTTTGCTCCAGACACTCTTCAGTTATAGGATGGCGGTGCCCAAACATGGCCTGGGCCCCTTCCCAGGACCTGCCTGCCTTCCTGAGAGGACTCATCCCTCCGATGGCTCAACATAGAGAATGCCCATGGCCCCAGGCCCTTGGATCTACGCCTGTGCCTATAGCTGCGGCCCTGTCTTCACCAAGTCTCTAGCACCTGCCTGGACTCATGGGCAGAAGGTGTCTCTGAGAGTTCACAGCACAGGCCTTGGGCCCGGCTTCTCCCCCTTTCCTCTCCTGTGTTTCCTTTAAAGCACTTTTTCATGGGCACACCCTCCATGCTGTATGGCAGCCGTGCAGAGGGCAGCACATCATTGTGTTCAGTTAAGGAATAATAAAAACCAACACATACCCAGCACTCTGTTAAGAAACAGAATGGACCCAGAGCCCTGGGTGCCTGTGATGAGCTGAACGTGGCCGCATTTGCACAGTGGGGTCTTCCTCCCGCGTGAATGCCCCAGTTGTTACCGTTTGCAACTCCTGTCTCCTGGCTGGGCCTTGTAGGTCGGTGCTAATGCTGCAGCCCTTGGTGAGGGTCTAACTCCCCTTCCTTCCCTTTCCCTCCCTTCCCCTCCCCTCCCCACACATCGGTAAACACCAGACCCAAAGCTGGGGTCTGAGGCTCCTCTCCCTGGGGTCCTGATGCTAGCTGCCTGAGCTTTTCATGGGCTGTCCTGGAGACAGCCTGAGCTGGGGAGACTTCCAGAGCTCACAGCCTCCTGGCAGCTCTGCTGGGTGGTCACTTGCTGATAGCTTTAACCCAACACAGTTTTAAGACCTGGTCCCCATTCTAGGCTGCCCTGTTGTTAACGCCTAAGATTAGCAAGTGTTAAGTTTTGAAGATAATGAGGCTGCCTTCCTGAGGCTGCTGGGGGTGGGAGGAGGCTGATGGGATAGCTTTCTCTTCTCCCTCTACCGTCAGCTTCCAGCAGGTCCTGTGGAGAGCAGGGGAGGCGGGGGGCGCTGGGGGTGGGCAGAGGATGCAGCGAGGTGGCCCATGTGGATGTGGATCAGAACAGAGATGCCCCCGTGGCTGAGAGAAGGGTGAGTTCTTTAGGGACCTGGGCTGGCTTTCATCTGGAAATGACCCCTTGTGTAGACCCCCAAGGGTGGGAGGGGAAGGGGCTTGGAGCCTGGCCCAGGGTTCTTGTGTCAGTGGTACCAGCCCTTCCACCTTCACAGCCTCCAGATAACAGGATGCCCCAGTGTGGCCAAATTCTCTCCTGATTGGGAAAAAAATAGAAGGAACACTTTGGAGAGGATCACTGGGTGGGACTGTGAAAATGGAGATGTAAGGAAAAATGGGTCATGGGCAGAAAATAGAAATGGCAGGCAGGTGCATCTGTGGGATGCCTTCTTTTCAGCAGCCTCTGGTCAGGTCGGCCACGTGGGTAGCACTGAGGGTGGGCGCGGAACCTGCTAGGCCTTTTCAGCGAGTCCCGGCCGTGGGCACAGCCCAGCTTGCACCTCTGCCGTCCTGGGCTGAGCCTGGTGGGAGCCTCAGGGTGGACGTCTGCACGGTTCATTCTGTCCAGTGGAGTTGTCTTCTGACAGGAGTCTTTTGAAGTAATCACAAACTTAGAGGGAAGTTGCAAATGCAGGACAGGTCCGTTCAAGATGACTTTAGTTAGTTAGTGTTCGTCGCTCAGTTGTGCCTGACCCTTTGCAACCCCATGGACTGCAGCCCATCAGGCCATGAGGTTTTCCAGGCGAGGATACTGGAGTAGGTTGCCATTTCCTTCTCCAGGGGATCTTCCTAATCCAGGGATTGAACCCAGGTCTCCTGCACTGCAGGCAGATTCTTTACCGACTGAGCACCCTGAATATATCCGTGTCTGTTTCCCACAAGTGGGGGCTTTGCTCACAGCTGCCTCAGCTCTCAGAATCCTGAGAGCAGCCCTGCCCCACCAAGGGTCTGGAGACTTCCAGTGATGCCTTCATGGCAAGAGTGGCTTCATGGGGGAAAGTGATCCACAGAAGGGAAAGAAAGAAAGGGAGAAACAGAGAGACAGAGAGAGAGGCAGAGGCAGAGGCAGAGAGACAGACGGAGAAAGGGAAAGACAGAGCCAGAGAGGCACAGAGAGACAGAGGCCGAGAGGGCCGAGAGGCAGAGAGACGAGCTGCGTGTGTGTGGCAGTCCTTTGTGTAACCTCATATCAGCAGCAAACCAAGGACTTCTGCCACCACAGATCAGTTCTGTTTCTCCTGTGTGCGTTTGTGGACATGCCCTTCAAACCATCGTGGTATCACTTTATTTTAGTGCTCAGAGTGCCCTGGATTCAGCCGGTAGGAGGCTTGGATGCTGGCTTCCGTGTTGCCCTGCTGTCTGTCGTCTTCCCAGCATGTCCTCGACCTCAGGCACAGTGAGCTGTCCGACTCCCCCACCCTTTCCCCACAAGCCTGAACCTGCTGTCTCGGGGGGGTCCTGCGTGTCACAGCAGCCGGGCTCCACTTGTTGGCCGTCACTGCCCCAGGCCCACTCAGTGGGTGGTTCAGAAGCACGCACTACGCCGTGTATTATCTGTGCTCAGATCTACATCTGGTGTATCTGTGTCTGTTGTACTTTGAAAACTGTGAGTTCGCACCATTCCCATCCAGCGCCACAAGGTCTGTTCTTTTGTTTTCTCTCTTTTCACGTGGGGAATCCCACAGTGATGGTGAGGAGCCTGGCTTCCGCTGTTTCTTGGTTTTGCCACAGGTATTCTCAGAGGGCACTGTGATGTTTCCTAGAGATTGTTGACTCCAAATGCTCTGTTGGGTGAATTGGGTTCAGAGTTTTGCTAGGTGTTGGTACATACCTTCTTGGTCTCTTGTTACTAAATGTACCTCTTTTCTCCAGCCTCTGTGATTTCTCAGATAGTGCCCAGGACAACACTGAGGACAGTGTCAGCTGAGGCTCCTTGTACCTGTCCCTGAGCACACAGATGCAGCCAGGACCTCCTTCCTGCCCTTGGCCAGCCTGAGGGAGGGGCTCCGGGAAAGCCCTGGGGCCCAGCCAGTGGGAGTCTGCCCTGTGTTCTGGCCCTGCCAGAGGCAGATTGGGATCCCTCTTCCTCTCACACACCCGGCCCATGGTTACGAGCTGTGTTGCCACAGACCCAGGAGCTGGATTCTTGTAGGTTTAGATGGTCAGCCTCCCCGTGGATCTACAGTCAGTGGTGGGAGGATGTTTACTTCCAGGATGATGAGAGTGTCCATGACAGGGATGAGCTTGGTAAACTTGGTTATGAGGGTGAGGGCCCCTAGGAGGGGACTTAGGGCAGAGACTCCTCAGGCAGGAGGTAGCAGTGCAGATGGCAGGGTCCCCTGGAAGTGGGTGTGCAGCTGGAGCTGGTCCCAGTAATGACGTAGCGATTTCCTTTGCAGATTGAGTCAGGATTTTTCCATGAGAGTGACGTGAAGATTGTGGCCAAGTCCATCCGTGACCGTGTGGCATTGATCCAGTGGCGGCGAAAGAGGATCTGGCCAGCGCTGCAGCCCCAGGAGCAGCGGGAGCTCGGCAGCCCTGACAAGGCCAGGGGCCCACCCACGCCCCTGCAGGTCCAGGTGACCTACCATTCACAGGCCGTGCTGCCAGAGTCCGAGGAGCCCGAGGCCGACCAGCACCTCCTCACCCCTGCGCTGCCGGCCAGCGCCACCTCCCTGGCCTGTAAGTGCTGCCTCTCCAGGTGCCCCCTCCCCCTGCACCACCCCTCCCTCTAACCCACCTGCGGGTATGAATGATTGGTGTGGGCAAGCATTTCTCCAGGGAGGGATTCCCCTGGGAGGCATCCCCATGTGGCAAAGAGATCTGTGACCAGAGGCTCCCTGAAGTCTGGCTTCCCAGGGTAGACTCAGAACTAAGCCAGCGGGGCTGGAGCTGACTCAGTTCAGCTACTTATTCCCTCTGGAGGCTCTCAGCCCAGCCTCACAGGGGACCTGAGGGCTGTACCTCCACCCTGGATTCACTGACCGGTGGAGGCATCTGAGCTGCACGCTGTGGTTCTGAGGCTGCCAGTGGCTGCAGCCTCCAGTCTTGCTGTGAGTTTCACTTGGTTGTGAGTTTTACTGCTTGGATTATCCATACCCAAGGTTACCTCCCTTTTGGTACTGTACTTGTGACCTTTAGTATGTTTCCCAGGGAATGTCACTGATGGATTGGTGAGAATTACCTGGCTTCATCTCAGACCACTGGAAGGGAGAATCCAGTGTCTTCTTTAAGTCTGAGTAGAAATTTTGCCTTTACCCTCAGTATCTTCAAAATTCAGCTGTGAGCCGCGGATGGAGGATGTAGTCTTTTC
Organism: Aepyceros melampus; assembly: GCA_006408695.1. NCBI lineage: Eukaryota > Metazoa > Chordata > Mammalia > Artiodactyla > Bovidae > Aepyceros > Aepyceros melampus. The sequence goes on from SJXQ01007182.1 coordinate 124,924, forward strand.
TGTCTGTTCTGTGAATAAGCATGGAGAGCTGAGCTGTCCTCCCAGGCCACTATTTTAGGGTTTTTGTGTGGAAAGACCAAAATAGTCTGCTGTTTATTTAATAGTTACATCCTTTCTTTATCAGTAGAATAGCTAAGTGTTCTTCCAAAGTAAGCTGTTTAAATTCAAACCAGCAGCTAGCCGTCACTTTAAGACAACTTGCCAACTGTTTATTGGTCTCCTACCTGCTCAAGTTTGCTTTGGAGAATAGAATCGTTACATCATTACTACATTTTCGGATAAACCAAAAAATTAATTCACAGGTATAAACTTTTTGTAGGAAAAAGCTTTCCACACCTGGCATACCACTACATATTTTGAGAACATAATTTTTGGTTGAACAATTTTTAGGACAGGAATTAAGAAATCTCCTTTTGTTGAACTTTGCAGAGATACAGTCTGGGACCTAGAATAGGCTGTGCTGTGGTAAGATGTCATGGTACAGGCTTGACCTGCTACATAGACTTGAATAGACAGATGAGTTTAGAGTGGACATTGTGTCTGCACACGGATCTGCTTCCTGACTGACTAAGAATGAGGAGTGTCCTTCATGTCATGGCCATAGTTCTCAAAACATTTTTACCCGTTTATTGTATTGGGTTAGCCTAAAGGTTTGCTTGGGTTTTTCCAGGACATCGTACAGAAAAGCCCAAATGAAGTTTATGGCCAACTCAATCATTTTCTTTAAAGTAGATAATATAGTCACATTGTATACAATTTAGAAAATCCAAGAGGATATACAGCAAAAGCCAGTTAATTTTCTTCCCTGGAGGTCGCTGATGTTAAATTTTGTCTTTTAACTTTCACTTCCAGAGATTACACCTTCCAGACATTATCTGGACACATACCGTGCACATAGGCCCGGTGTCTCCCTGTAATCCACAGTCTAGCGTCCTGTGCATGCTCTTCTGCACCTTGCTGTGGGTCAGAGCAGAAAGCCTGTGCTCAGCCATCCCTCTGGCCGCAGTGCCTGTAGCTGGCTGGACCACGCTGGCTTCATAAAGATGAACTAGTGGGAACACCAATCAGCACACACATCACTTAGAGGACCTGGTCTTCCGTAGCGAGATGGGCACACAGACTTTCATATACCAGCAGGTGCAGCGAGTGTCAGATAACTTCCCACTATGTGTTCTGTAAGCTACCCACCACAGTCCAGACCAAGCTCAAGCCAGCGTCAATGACTGTGAGAACACAAGTTTTCAATAGGTTAGAAATGATTTTTTAAAGTAATTTTTATTATACAAATAAACACATTCACTTAGAAATGTAAACTGTCACTTATATGGTTAAAATCACCCTGCTTGAGATTGGTCTCGCTCACTCTCGTGCACTCTCTCTGTCTCATCTTTCTTTCGTGTGCCCACACTCTCCATTTCTCATGTGCACACACCTGGCCTCTGTTTCTGTCTGTCTGTCTCTCTCTCTCTCTAAGTAACAATGATTACTGGCCACCTCATCAGAAATCAGAGCCACGTGTTTCATTGGTTTTTCACAATCAAACCTCACCATTCATAAGTCTTCCTGGGTCAAAATAAGTTCTGCTCAGCTCTCGGGAAAAATTATTTTGTTGCAAAGCCAACAAGAGTTCTCTTGTACTTTATTTATTTAAAGTGAAAATTGGAAGTTAAAATCCACACTGAAAGGTATCCTGTAGAATTAGCTTGGTGTTCATGGATGGCAAATCCTAATGTTTATGCAGCTTTTGGAATCTGGAGGCAGTAAAACAAAAACACCACTTCAAACAGGCTTCTGCTCTTCATTCTTGGCTGGCACGACCATACAGGTGGCCTCTGCTCCCAGGTGTGTCTTAGTGAGACCAGCCTGTGGGCTGTGGCAGTCCTGTCTGTGCCACCTTGCACAGGCAGCTCTTCCACCCAGGCAGGGTTTGACCGGCCAGTCTGGGCTTACCTTGGGTGAGGCTGGCCTCTTGGGAGGCTGTCTTGAGGCTGTAGAGCCTTTGGGTCCTCCTCTCATGGCCTCCCTGTGGGGCAGAGGCCTTGTCAGCCCCATTTTCCAGCCACTTTAGACCTGAGCTTGTGAACTGAGAGGTTAGATTTGGACTAAGTCTTCCTAATTTAGGCTCTTTGCTGCGGTGAATGGAGGTGGTCAGAGCCCTCTCCCACTGTAAAATACAGCTGGTAATTATTTCCTCCACATGACTGCAGCTTTTCCTAACTTAGACATTCGATCTTCTGCCTTTGAAGAGCTGAAAGCGCTCATTTTCAGGGCCAGGGCAGGTGGCAGGTGAGGTCCCTATCTGTAAGCTGGTGGAGGTGGCCGTCCTGCCTACAGAGGAAGGTGTGAGTTGCCCACCTGGGATCTGTGGTAGTCCATGGTGAACACCAACAGGTGTCAGGCAGTGTGGGGTATGGGCTCCCAGGGCCATTTCCGGGTGGTGCAGTTATAGCCTCTGTATAGGTGATTGTTTAAAATGATGCACATTTATTATGTCTGTGATCTGGAAATGCAATCAAGTCTTGTTTTGCAGAAGAAAACACACGGACAAGCTGTCCCACGTTTGCATTCCCTGGGACTTGTGCAACGTGCTGTGGGGGTGATGTTTGGAGGTGCCTGCTTTGAGCCATGCTTTTTTTTCTCCCTTCCCAGCGGACAGCACATTCGACAGTGGCCAGGGCTCCACGGTGTATTCAGACTCACAGAGTAGCCAGCAGAGTGTTGTGCTGGGGTCGCTGGCAGACGGAGCGCCACCCTCCTCCCAGTGTGTGTGCAGCCCCCCTGTGAGCGTGAGTGATGGGCCCGTCCTGCCACATAGCCTGCCCTCCCTGGGGGCCTACCAGCAGCCTGCCACGGTGAGTCAGCCCAACCCTTCTGGCCAGTGTTCCGGTCCACATGGCCTAGAGTCTGTGATGGTTCATTCAGCCTGTGCTGGCCTGTTGTCAGTTCAGAACCATGCAAAAGTGGGCCTGCAGGAGGTCCATCCTTGCTGGTAACTGCAGGGCTGCAGGCTGGAGCAGCCTGTGATGTACCTTCAAAGACCTGCTAGATGAGAAAATCCTGAAAACAGAGCCCAGTGATACCCATACACACAAAGCCGTGATAAAGCTGGTGAGGTCCTGCCCTATTGCTGGGCCTGAAAAGTAACTTCTGACTGTTGCAAAGGTGATGGAAAAGCATCATTTATAGCACTGAAATCTTTGATTTTGTATTATTGTCCAGCTTCACTGAGAAAGTGTTAAGTACCTCCCGGCACTTCTCCTCTGCTTATTATACAGCTGTTAAAAGTTAGAGGTATGGAAACAACCAAATTATAGGAAATGTTTTTAGTGATATTTCAGAAGTGGGATTGAAAGGGCCTCATGCTTATGCCTGTGGAAAAATCTGTAAGATATGGAAAACCTAAGGCTGTTAGATGAGATGGAAATTGCTAGATGAGGGAGTCACATTTCATTTATTGTTTTATTTTGATTTTTTTCTAATGCCAAAGAAAGCAGAACAATTGCTTATCTCCCAGGCCCCAATCAGTCAGTCCCAGATTCTGTTGCCCTTGAGCTGGGCTGCGGAGAGGGGTCCACAGGGAGATTTAGATGCTCCTCGGACACGACTGAGCAACTTCACTTTCACTTTTCACTTTATGCATTGGAGAAGGAAATGGCAACCCACTCCAGTATTCTTGCCTGGAGAATCCCAGGGACGGGAGAGCCTGGTGGGCTGCCTTCTATGGGGTTGCACAGAGTTGGACACGACTGAAACGACTTAGCAGCAGCAGCAGCAGGCCCAGGAGCCTCTGCCCGAAGAGCCTCTCCTGCCTGGTCCTCGGTTACCGCGGCGCCCAGACGTGCTCTCACTTCCTCGCTTTTGCGTGTCCTTTCAATCGTGTGGTCTCACACTGTGGCTGCCTTTTGGGGCTCCTTGAGTGCCAGGTGCCAGCCTTTCCAGCCACCTCTGTCTCTTTTCCCTCCCCTCCTGTCTGCTCAGGCTCAGAAAAGTCCCCTTGGAAAGACAGCTGAAGCGTTTGCTTCTGCTAACCGGAGCCCAGAATTCATTTGCAATTTGCATTTTGCAGTTTGACTCGTTTCACAAAATTAAGTGAAATATGATTTTACAGCAAGAAGAGTTCACTGCTCAGAGCAGTGGTTCTTGGCTTACGTTGCCCATGCCGGGGCTGAGCCAGACCCGTCCACAGGCCCTCATCCCCTCTAGGGCAGGTCACACAGTGTGTTCTCTACTCGGGTCTCTGCAGTGCTGCGCATTTCCTAGGTTTGGCTCACAGGCCAGGATGCCCGAGCTTACGGAAGTTGGGGGCCAGGCCAGGAAGCACCTGACATTGTCTGGGGTGCTCTCTCCCATCTCTTGCCGATTTATGCAGAAACACCTTGGACAGAAGGGGTCCCCAGGGTACACCGAGGGTTCCTGGGGAGTGTTGCCATGGTGATGTGCCCCAGGACCCAGGGAAGGAAGGGCACAGCCGGTGGAGTCCGGAATACAAGCTGCTTCTCTGAGGCTTCCGGGCTGCCTGAGCACCTGACTCCCACTGGGCCAGGGACTGCGGCTCTGGGAACATGTGCTCAGGTGACTCATTCTGCCCTGTGGCTTCAAGTAAATGCAAAGGAGAGATTCCATCCTACCCCATGCTGCTTTTCATACAGCATTTACTGTGAAAGATGAAGTGAGTGATAATGATTTTGGAAATGATGGTTACCTGTTTCATCTAGAAAACCTCAAGTGAGAGAAGCTTCTGATGTCAATGTGTTCTCAGCTTCAGAAGTCATCTCTGTGTTTTTTTCCATAGCTCTCACCTGCTTGCACCCCCAGTATTTTGAAGTAAATGCTAGACAGAAAGATATTTTGCCCCCAAGATATTTCCATCTATATCTCTGCAGGATCAAGACTCTGAAAACAAAACCCAGTACCATTATTGTACCTAAAAAGGAACAAGTTAGTGGCATCAAGCATCCAGTGCTCATATTTCTGACTCTTTCCCATTCCGTGTCTATGCTTTGCCTGGTGCTGAAGGCTCACATCTGTGGCCTCATTTCTCTCCTGATGGCGAGTCATGGGAGACTCACAGCTCTGCAGAGCACCCTTCTGTCCGGCTCTGTCCCGCTTTTTATCCCCACGTTTCCATATTCTGTTTGTGAATCTGCATGTATACTGTTTATTCAGCTCATAAATGAGAGATGTGTGCATTTTTATCTTTCCCTCAATTAATGCCATCACAAGCATTTTCCAAGGTTCCACAAATCTCTTGGTTGCATGATACTCTGTGGAATTGAAATTCTAGCACATTCCCTGGTTGGGTGATTTCGGGGCCATCACATCTTGCTTCTGCTGAATCCTGTTCCTAGGAAAGTGTCCCTGGCAGGATGGCAGACATAGGGAATGAGAGGTGGGTCCCTGAAGATGGTGAGTGTGTGCTTGGTGGCGGGCCTTACGGCAGCTGCTGAGCGTGGCTCTGTGTGCTCTCTGCAGCCTGGCCTGTCGGTGGGCTCTGTTCCACCCCCTGCCCGCCCTCCGCTCCCACAGCAGCCTTTCCCAGAGCCAGCCATGAGCTTCGCCCCTGTACTGCCACCTCCCAGTGCCCCTGTGCCGACAGGCCCAGGTCAGCCCACAGCCCCTGCCCACCAGGTGAGTGCTGGCTGCCCTCCTCATGGGTGCCATGGGTGTCTTGGTCTCCCTAGGCCCTGCCCGTCCATCTTGGCTGGCCTGAGCCCAGGGCCTGTGAACCTCCTGGCAGGTCCAGGCCCCCTGTGCTCCTTCTCTGCAGTTCCCCAGGGTCTGGGGTATAGACAGAAGTGGGGATGGGTCTCTTGTGTCTGTGGAGCTCAGGGTTACACAGTATTTGGAAGGCCCCCATTGCACAGAGTGGCCCTCTCAGATCTGTGTGTCCTGGGCTCCAGGCTGGGTGTTTGATGTGTGTCACTGTGGGTGTGTGTGCATGTGTGTTACGTCTAAGTATATATCTCAGGAAGACATTGATCTAAGAGGAGACCCTCTCTCTTTCTAGCCTTCTCTCTTGGCCCAGCCGGTACCCTTGCCACAGGTTCTGGCGCCACAACCCGTGGGCCCTCTGCAGCCAGCGCCTTCCCACCTGCCTCCGTACCTGGCTCCAACCTCCCAGGTGGTGGCCCCTGCTCAGCTGAAGCCCCTCCAGATGCCTCCGGCGCCCCTGCAGCCACTTGCTCAAATCCCCCACAGGTACCTCTCTGTCCCCTGCTCTCCAGCCCGGCCTGCTCCCCCAGCCTGGTTGGCCACTCCTTGTCCTCAGGGCACATGGGTGCCTCAAGAAACACTCCCTGGTGACAAGACAGCTGGGCTGGTGTGTTCTGCCTTTGACTTCTGCCCCAGATGCATCCAAGATTGGGAAAGGTTTAGTCCAGAGTTGGGCCAGAAGAGCCAGGATGGAGCTGTGAGCACAAAGCTTTGGTCACTGTTTTCTATGGAGCTACCTGAGGCTGTGTGGACTGTGGATTCTTGGGGGTCCAGTAGACAGCTGAGCAGCCTGCCAGCTGCAGAGATTGGACTGTCTTTAGGGGAACATCATGTGACCAGTATCATGTGATAGCACGTGGTTGATACTTGGGTGCTCTTGCTCAGGCTAATGCTTTTGGTGCTCATGCATGTTTCTAGTGAATCTTGACCACAGGATGGCTTTCATTTCATGGGTCCCAGTGTTGTGTGTTGGCGGGTCTAGGATGGGAAGTGCTTCTTTGTAGGGAGGATGTGAGTGTTCCTATGGTTTGCAGGCACCCTTCAGAAGGTTCTTTCATGTCAGCTGTTGCCTGTCACCTGCCTACACTGGAGTCACTTTCAGCATCTAGTTAATCCAACACCTTGCTTCCAGTGGTCATGGCATTTAGTAGCTTTTCAAATACACAGGTCAATTTGCATATTTTCTGTCTTATAATTGCACAGAGGTACATGTTGTGTGATGCTTATGTGTCTATAACCAGAAAGGCTTTAGTTTAGGACTGTCAGAGAATCTACTAAAATGTTTCAAGTGCTAAATCCACGAGATATCTCCAGGATAGAAGACCAGACACAGAAGGTTCTGGAGCTTTGCTGTTGCCACATGCTGCTCTCTCCCAGGCCACATGGCACAGGGGCATTCACCCAGCAAGGAGAGGCTGGAAGATTTGCTGTTTCTGAGATAACTTGTCGAAGAATTTGGTCTCATTGTGAATTTACACAGATTGGAGGGAATCAGCCAAAGAATTTCAGATATTTGGAGCCAGAGCCTGGTAGCTCGGACAGTCCTGGTACTTCTGAATGAGAACATGCCAAAGCTGGGTATCTGATGGTCACTATTATGACCCCCAGTATCCTTGCAGTAACCAAGGAGAATGGTTCTGCCTCTGAGGTGGTGCTAAGTGGGGGCTATTTTGAAGGTTGTATCTATATCCCACACCCGTCTAAGGCCTCCTGTCTTTCCTTCTGTTTGAGTGTCGTATATACTTGGTTTTGTTTAAATTGGGTTTATGTTTTGGTTCCCTTCCACAGCAGCTACACGAAAAGTGTCTTGGGGGCAGAAGCTGGGGGTGATGTGGACTCTCACCCCATGCAGTGTGCTCCCGGCAGGGCCCAGTCCTGGTGGGGTGATGTGGACTCTCACCCCGTGCAGTGTGCTCCCGGCAGGGCCCAGTCCTGGTGGGCTGATGTGGACTCTCTCCCCGTGCAGTGTGCTGCCGGCGGGGTCCAGTCCTGGTGGAGTGATGTGGACTCTCTCCCCGTGCAGTGTGCTCCCGGCAGGGCCCAGTCCTGGTGGGGTGATGTGGACTCTCACCCCGTGCAGTGTGCTCCCGGCAGGGCCCAGTCCTGGTGGGCTGATGTGGACTCTCACCCTGTGCAGTGTGCTCCTGGCAGGGCCCAGTCCTGATGAGCTTGTTCTCTTTCAGATGCCTCCACTTCCTGTTGTCCCCCCCATCGCTCCGCTGGCCACAGTTGACAGCCTCCCCACAGCCCTTCCTGACCTGCCAGCCACCAGTGGGCCCACCGTGCCTCCCCCCTCTCAGTATTTCTCTCCAGCTGTCATCTTGCCAAGCCTCCCACTCAATGCCACCACCGCGCCCCTGCCTGCGTCGCCGGCTCTGCCTCTGCAGACAGTCAAGCTGCCTCACCCTGCTGGGGCACCGCTGGCCGTGCCATGCCGGACCATCGTGCCAAATGTGGCGGCAACTGCCACCGCCATCCCTCTGCTGGCTGTGGCCTCACAGGGTGTGGCCGCCCTGTCCATTCCCCCACTGTGGCCCAACTCCCGGCGCAGCCCGTGTACCCAGCGGCCTTTCCGCAAATGGTGCCCAGCGACGTCCCGCCTTCTCCCCTCCACGCAGCGCAGGCTGTGCAGGCTGCCGCTCCCCAGCCGACACCTCCTGTGCTGCCACAGCCCCACCAGCCAAGTGTTGCCCGCCTCCCGGAGCAGGCTGCTCCGGCTGCCAGTGCTGGAAGCCAGGTAACCCACCTGCTGGCCAGGGCCCACCCTTCAGGTGCTGGGAGACCCCTTAGCACATAAGGGGCTCACAGATCTCTGCTCCTTCTCAGGACCTTCACCTGGGTAGCAGAGTGGGAATGGACAAGCAGGCAGTGCTGTCCCATGACTTCAGCACCTCACCCAGTCTGGGGAATGTCTAATGTTTCCTCTCACTTCCCAGCATGTGTTAGGAGCCTTGGGGACTGGGGTGACTAAAAGCTTTGCTGTTGGTTCCTTCCCAGGTGTTGGAGAAGCTGTCTGTGGGGGCGGAGGGTCCCTGGCCATGCTGGGCATTGTGGCATCTGCCCTCACATGCATAGAGCTGGCAGTCTTGGTACAGCCACGTCAGCCCCTCCATGGGTGCTGGAGAGGCTACACTGCTTATCTTGTTACCTGCCAAAGGAAAGTAGGTGGACAGCTCCCATCTCTGCAGTCAGCAAATGAGGAAAATGGGGTTCTGATGGGGTCTGTTGGTGATGACCTGGGCCGTGTTGGGTGTACATGGGCCGCTGGTCCCAAGGATGATGTCTCAGAGTCAGGGGAGGGCCATGGGCAGCTTGTTGGGCTGCCAGTGAAGGGACACGCCCCTTGCTGGCTGGGAGGACCTCCCTGTGGCTCCACACACCTGCACAGTCCATGCGCGTTTTGTAACTCTAAGCCTGTTACCCAGCCTCCTGTGAGGAGAGGAGCTGGCCTAGCACTCTCATCTTAGGGGCAGAGCTCTCACCCGGGCATCCTCGTACCTAGGGAGCCTCTTACCTTGGGATCCTCCCACTTGGCCCCACCTTGGTCTAAGCCTCAATGGCCGTGTGCCAGTGGGCATGTCCTTTGCCTTTTAAGCTCAGGCTCCTGCCCTTTTGATTTTGTTATGAGGATTCATATTGAAAGTGTGTTACGGGGCCAGGTGTCCCCCTAACTCATTTTGCACTGAATCCATTCTAGAATCCTCATTCTAACTGTCATAAGTATGCATGGATTCTCCTAGACGTTTGTCCCTGATTTTGAGAAGGGGTTTGTATTCAGAGAAAGAAGGGGTGGTTTTCCATTGCCCAGTAGGCTGGTGCTTGTTTCAAAACCCGCGTGAGGAGGCCTGTCGTCAGTCCAGTGCCCTGATTGAGCAACCACTTCCCTGATCTCTTACTTGGAGTAACACTGACTCAGGGCTCAGGGTCATCTGGGGAAGGCCAAGGGCTGAGTGGAGGCCTGGGGGTGTGTGGTATCATTGCTGGGCCTGTGTCTTGCGCCCTGTGCTGGCCCAGCACACTGCTGACTCTGGGTCGTCTGCTTAGCTAGCTAGCGGCTGGAGAAGGTGTGGGTGCTTAGAGGTCACTGCCCAGGCCTGGTGGCCTCCCTGTGGTCTTGCCAACAGAGGGTCTGGAGTTTACTGATGAGCTAGGCTGGCTGTCCAGAGGCTTCCCTGTGCCAAGGGAAGAGACTCCCCTGGAGGCTGGGGCATCTGTCCAGGAGGGAAAGTTCCATGGCTAGGCTGTGGCTTTCACATCTCCCCCACATACCACGTGTCTGATCAGTCTCATACTTGTAGGCCCTGTAGCAGGTCATTCCCATTCCCAACCTCAACCCCAAACCGGGGCCCTTTCAGGTCGTGGCTCTCCTTCAACCTGTCTTAGCCTCTCCCCCGAGAGCCTTTAAGGAGGGAACAGGAGGGAATCTGGCCCAGTTTCTAAGACACCCCATGGAAGGCTGAGGTCTGCAGCCCCTCTTGCTCACGGCTGGGATTGGAACACAGGCTTTGACCTGACAGGAGGCTGGGGTGGAGTAGCATAGTGATCTGGCCCTGCAGGGTGGCGGCAGGTGCCCAGGGAGGTGCTAAGTGTGTGCCGCACTTCCAGCTTCTCAGCCTGACAACAGCTGGAGGTTCATGAAGTGCGGTTTTAGGTTTGATTTTATACACGTGGGGACATGAGAGTGTCTTGTCCTTGGTTTTGCTAAATCTGCATACACGCATGCTGTGATTTGTCTGTGGGGTGTGGCTGGTTGGGGAGATTCGTCCTCATCACCTGCTTACCCCCGTGGGTGATGGAAGCACCTGCTTTGCTCCGGGACTCTCAGGGGAGGCGATGGCCCATACCCCAGTCGCATCCCTGTCCCCTGTGTCCTCAGATCCTGCTTGGCCACCCGCCTACATATGCTGTGGATGTCACCACCCAGGTCGCCACAGCGCCCGCGCCTGCCGCTGTTCTCTCCCCACCTCTGCCAGAAGTGCTGCTGCCTCCTGCCTCCGAGCTCCTGCCGCAGCTCCCCGGCTCTCTGGCCCCCACAGTGATGGCGGCTCCTCAGAGCGTGCCTGTCCAGACCGCTGCGCTCCTGCCGCCTGCTAACCTACCGCTGCCCAGTGGGCCTGGGATCCCTGGTCCCTGCCCGACCGTTCAGCTGACGGTGGAGCCAGCCCCCGAGGTGTGTGGCCCTCCCCTAGAGGCTCAGCCCCCCAGTCTGTCACCCTGATTCCTGACCCCATCATCACTGCAGCCCTCCTGTGCTGTGACCTTGCGGCTCAGCTCCAGAAGTCAGGAATACCCTCAGGAAGGTGGAAGTGTGTGTCCAGGGACAGCCACGGGTGCTGTTCTTCTCCCTCTGCTGTCCCTGGATGGATTTTCCTTAATCACACATCCAGCTGGAGACCCTGACTTTTACACATGGATTCAGAGTGCTTTTCTTGGAGGCGATGGGAAGAACCTGTGATAATTCTTCCTGGGCCATGTGCTCCCTCGTAGGGATGATCAAAGTGGGTTAGCATGTTTGGAAAGGAGGTGGCCCCAGCTTATAGAAATCTGCTTGGCTCTAAGTGTTAAACATAAAATCCCTCACTCCTGCCACCTGCACGTGATTTGCTCCCTGCAGTCAGAAGGGAGTGGGTGGCGGGCTGGGTGGTGATGGTGGGGAGATGGCAGACTGCATGCGGCTGTGTCGCGGGGGAATGAATGTGACCTGGCCTCCTTTCCGTGGTTTTATTTCAGGAGCAGGCCTCGCAGGACAAGCAGCCCAGCCTCCCTCAGAGCTGTGAGAGGTAATGGCACACTTTGCCCTCGTATGTCAGAGCTTCTAACAATGTCGCCCATTTCCAAGCCTGACCTGGGGGAGCCTCAAGGAGCTCCTCTGGGGGGCTTGTCAGTGCTTGCTGTTGTTTGGTAGTCAGATACTCCCAGTTGTATTCTGGGTCCTGGTGCTGGTGTGCAGTGCTGAGGGTAGGGAGAGGCTATGGATGGAAAGTCACCAGGTCCAGGGACAGTGGAAGGCTGGGAGAGCAGGGCAAAGTCTGGCCCATATCCCAGGTCTCCCAGCACCTCAGGCGTGGCTAGTGTTGCATTAAGGAGCTGGTTACAGGAAGTGATCTTGTGTCCCACCCTTCTGGTCATGCCAGCACCAAGCTCAGTGCTCTGCAAACTCTGCTCAAATGCCACAGTAGCTCCACTTTGTTGACGTGTTCCCATTGCTGTTCAACAGATGGGGGAATCAAGGCATGGAGGTGGGTTGTGTCTTAATCCTGACATATACTGTGAGCTGATTAAGTGTGATTCACAGGTCAGGAGCTGAGAAGACTTAGGTCCTGGGTCAGAAAGGTCATATGCTCCGTAGGACCCCAGCACCATCCAAGACAGATATTATAGGGTGAGGAGGGGCAGGAGGCTCAGGGTCCCTCTGTTGTGCATGGCCAGCTTTAGACCCTCTGGGTTTTCCACCTAGCACACCCAGACAGTAAAGCTTCTGTTGGTTTTCTGGGAAGCCAAGTTTCCCACGTGAGGCAGGCTGGGTTCCCCTGGGTGCTGTAACATTCTTGATTTTCATGTAGCTATGGAGGTTCTGATGTCCCTTCTGGAAGAGAGATGAGTGACAGCTGGAGGGTACATTTGGTGGGGGAAAGCTGGAAGGCAAGGCCGCCCGGAAACATCACCGCAGGTCCACGCGTGTGCGCTCCCGCCAGGAGAGGGCCAGTCGGCCCCGACTGACCATCCTGAATGTGAGTAGCCAGGCAGAGCAGGCCAGCAAGACAGGGCAGGCTGGGCACGGTGTCCTCCCTGGTCTCACTGCCTGAGTGTCCTTTAGGTGTGCAACACGGGTGACAAGATGGTGGAGTGCCAGTTGGAGACGCACAACCACAAGATGGTGACATTCAAGTTTGACCTGGATGGGGATGCGCCTGACGAGATCGCTACCTACATGGTGAGGCTATTGTCGTGCCTGGTCAGATGAGCCCACAGCCCTTCCCCTGGGACTGTGAGGCTGTCTCCTTGTGTCCTTGGGCACATGCGTGCCAGCACCATTGAGGGGAATACTGGTTGCCAGCCTTGCTTGTCCTTCTACCTCTGCCAGTGGCTGCCTCTTGGAGATAGCACTGGCCCATCACCTGGAGGCCTGCTGTGACTTCTTGCTGAACTGTGTAGCCCTGATGTTGGTAACTGAGCTCAGTGGCCGTTTCTCCCCTCTTGGCTTAGTCCAGAGTAGAAACCAGATAAATCCATCAGTGAAGACGCTGTGTGGCCAGTGGCCTGAGGCACAGCCCCACCAGCAGGGCCGATGTGTTGTTGCAGGTAGAGCACGACTTCATCCTGCAGGCTGAGCGGGAGACATTCATTGAGCAGATGAAGGATGTCATGGACAAGGCAGAGGATATGCTCAGTGAGGACACAGATGTTGACCGTACCTCCGACCCTGGGGTGAGCCCGCCACACCTCAGCACCTGTGGCCTGGGTGCTGGGGAGGTAAGTCCCCATTATGAGGTCCTGGGAGGCTCTGAGCCTGCTTATACCCCAGCTCCAGGCTCTGCAAGTACAGCGCTGTGATATGGCCTGCTAGAGGAACCTGTATGCCAGGCAGTGTCAGGTGAGGTGGCCGGGAGGGTAGGCGCCTTCTGTCCAGTTAAAATGTCCGAGCTCTTGAGGCCTCTCAGATGATTTGAGACAGTGTTGTGCTCTGAAGGAAGTTCTTGTTCCATGCAGTTGGCTGAGTTCTGATCCTTTACCTTTTTCAGGAGAATCGCCAATCCCAAGCAAACGCCCCAGTGTACCAGCAAAATGGTAGGTCTCCCTTCACGGCTGTCCCTGCCAATCAGACATGCATTTGGAGGAGTCATGTCTGCCACTGTCCTTTCTCTGCTCCCAGTAGACATTTGATAAGGGCCCCCTACTGAACATTTTGTAAGGGGTTTTGGCCATCACACTGGGGGGTTGCCAGAGTGTATGGTGAGCATGTCCCCATCTGGGGACAGCTCCCCTGTCTGAAGAGCCATGTCTGGTCTGGGTGGGGACTGAGCATGGTGTGGACTCACTGCCCTGCTGGTCCCCCAGCCAGCATTACCACTTCACTGATGTACTTCAGGTGACCTTGGAAATAAGCCCTTGCTGGGGGGACTTGTGAGAGCCTCTAATGCCAGTGAGGAGCCCCCTCAGTGGGCTGTACATCCTCCCCACTGGTGTGAGATGAATTCCTCAAATCCCCATTTGACAGGTCTGATATTGGCAGGGAGGGGTCACTTGCTCACTCTCACCAGCTGTTTTTGTCCTGCTGCTTAGTCCTGCACACTGGGAAGAGGTGGTTTATCATCTGTCCGGTGGCCGAGCACCCAGCAGTAGAGGCCCCCGAATCTTCACCCCCACTTCCTCTGAGCTCCCTGCAGCCAGACACCAGCCAAGGTATGAGCAGCCGGAACTCCCAGCCCTTCCTGCTTGATAATTCTGTCTGTCTCCTGTGTATTGCTCCACATTGTCTCATGGTCCTCAGCCTGACTTGACTTGTGCTCATGTTTTGCCAGCATGTGCTGTGTGCCAAAGTGCAAAAGCCCCACCCCGCACTGTTACCCCAAAGCCCAGAGCAGTCTATGGGGCTGTGTCCTTGTCTGTATCCCTGTCCCAGTTGTCCACCAAATAAGTGAAGTCAAGTCAGTTCCTTCACAGTGCAGGTGAGGCCCTTGCCTTTTCCTATCAGTGTTTTTGCAGGAAAAATTCTCAAGGAACATCAGAAAACATTTTGATATGAACAAGAATGAAAATATATTAAAACATGTGAGATGCAGCTGAAACAGTAATTAAAGGGAAATTTATAGTAGTAAATGTTTAGACGAAGAAAGAGGTCTCAAATCAATAACCTAAGTTTTCACCTTGAGAAGTTAGGAAAAACTAGAAAATCCAAAGCAAACAGAAGGAAAGAAATAAAGGTAAGAGCAGGAATCAATGACATTTGTGACAAAACAATAGAAAAAACAAGGAAACCAAAACCGAATTCTTTGAAAACAATAAAAATGTTTGGTCTCTTGTAAGACTGACAAAGACACAAAATGCCATTATCAGGAAAAAAGGGAGATATCACTATAGACTCTGCATAAAGAGATGCTGATCATGGAATCCTAGTCATGGACTATTTTGAACAAACCTACGCACATTTATTTGACAACTTAGTTGAAACAAACTAACTCTATGAAAGCCACAAACTACTAAAACTCATCCAAGACGGAATAGATAACCTGAATACTCCTATACCTATTAACAAGATTGAATTAGCATCAAAAATATCTCCTAGATAGTTTCACTGTTGAATTCTATGAAACATTTTAAAAAGGAAATAACACCCGTTCTACAGACTCACCCAGAAAATTGAAGAGAAAGGAATACTTTTCAAATCGTTTTATGAAGCCAGAATTGCCCTTATATGAAAACTATATAAAGGTAGTACCACACACAGAAAAAAAAAAAGAATGACAGACACTTTTATCTATTTTATCTGATATCCTAATCTTTCAAGGATATAGAAGGGAAAAAAAAACCTCAGTAAAATGTTAAAAAGTCAAATCTAGCAATATAAAAAGAATATGCCATAACAAAGCAGAGTATATCCTAGGAAGGCAATATTCAAGAATCAACTAATTCACCATATTAATGTCAAAGGGAATCTCATTTCCTTACAAAAGGAAGGTACATGATCATATCAGTTGATACAGAAAAAGTATTTGACAAAATACAACACCCATTCATGATAAAAATGCTCAGCAAGCTAGGGATAAATGGAAAATCCTCAACTCGATAAAGGACATCTACAGAAAACTAACAGCTAACATCATGTTTAGTGATGAAAAGTGAAATGTGTTTTCCCTAAGATGGGGATCAAGGCATAGATGTTTAATCTCTCTATTTCTAGTCAACGTCACACTAGAAATATTAGATTCCAGATGAACAAGAAACAGAAATAAAAGGCATGTGAATTGAGAACTTCACTGGTAGTCCAGTGGGTGGAAATCCACATGCCAGGGCAGGGGACACGGGTTCAATCCCTGCTCTGGGAAGATTCATTCCACTTGTCACTAGGCTGCTAGGCCTGGGAACACAGGTTCAATCCCTGTTCTGGGTTCAATCCCTGCTCTGGGAAGATTCCACTTGTCACTAGGCTGCTAGGCCCGGGGACACAGGTTCAATCCCTGTTCTGGGAAGATTCCACTTGCTACTAGACTAGGCCCATACACCACAACTACTGAAACCCAGGTGGCCTAGAGCCCATGCTCTGCAACAAGAGAAGCCACTGCAATGAGAAGCCCAGGTAGCCTCCACTCGCACAACTAGAGAAAACCCGTGTGCAGCAATAAGTCTGGCTATGGCCAAAACAGATTCTTAAAGTCATGTGCAGTGAAAAGGAAGAAATGAAACTGTCTCTGCAGCTAGTATGATTTTATGTGGAAAAAATTCACAAGCATTCTAAACAGAAACAACTCTGAGAACCAGTGAGAGAGTTTAGCAAGATCATAGGATATGTAGTCAACAACAAAAATAACTATGTTTCTATATGCTGACAGTGAACAATTAAAAATAATATTTTAAAAGAATACTATTTACAGTAGCTAAAAAAAGATATATAGCTCTAAATTTAACAAAACATATAGAATCTGTATAGTGAAAACTGTAAAGTAATGAAATGGATTAGAGATGAGCTAAATAAATGGAGAGCATACTGTGTTTATGAATTAGAAGATTCAGCAGTAAAAATGTTGATTTTTAAAGAATTTTAAAAGATTTCAGCAGTTCTTCCCCAAATGTTATATAGATCTAATAGAATGCCAATAAAAATTCAAATGGTAATTTTTGCAGATACAGACAGGCTGACTAAAATTTATATGGAAATACAAATGTATAGCTAAAGCAGTTTTGAAAAAGGCAGGTGAAGTTGGAAGCATCATACTACTCAATATTAAGATATTATAATGTTACAGTAACCTAGAAAGTACAGTATCGACAAAAGAATTGACACATAGATCAATTAACACATAGTGAAAAAGAATATAAAGCCCAGAAATATATCCATAGAAATATAGCCATTTGATTTTTTGGCAAGGATGCAAAAGCAATTTTATGTAGAAAGGATAGTCTTTTCAACAAGTGGTGTTGAACTAGTTGCTCATCCACCTGCAAGAATTGAACTTTGACCTATGCCTGACATCTTTATATAAAAATTAACTAAAAATTCATTGTATATCCAAACATAAAATATAAAACTGTATTATAATTTTTAGAGAAGAACTTTTGTGACCTGTGCCAAGGGAGTCTTTAGATCTAACACCAAAAGCATAATGCCTAAAAGAAGAATGGATAAATCAGACATCATCAAAGTAAATTCTTTTGTGCTGTGAA
Source organism: Aepyceros melampus (assembly GCA_006408695.1). NCBI lineage: Eukaryota > Metazoa > Chordata > Mammalia > Artiodactyla > Bovidae > Aepyceros > Aepyceros melampus. The sequence continues at coordinate 142,018 of SJXQ01007182.1, forward strand.
AACCACTGTTAAGAGAATGAAAAGACGATCTACAGACTGGCAGAAAATAATTGGCAGTTACATATTCAGCTTAGTATTTGTTCCCAAAATAAATAAAGTACTCTCAAAACTCCTAAGAAAACAGCTCAACTGAAGAATGGGCAATGAACTGGAACAGACACTTCCTAAAGATAATATAAGGATGGCAGTTAAGCATATTTTAAAAAATTAATGTCATTGACTACCAGGGAAATGCAAATAAAAGCCATAGTGAGGAATCATCACACACTTGTGAGAATGGCTAAGCTAACAATACTGAGTTTTGTGTGGATATGGAGCAACTGGATCTCTCATGCTAGTGGAATGCAAAATGGTACAGATATTCTGGAATATATTTAGTTGGATATTTTAAAAATCAAAGATATGCTCAGTATATGACACAATGATTTCACTACTCACTCTTTACCAAGGAGAAATAAAAAATCATGTTTACTAAACACTTATATGTAAATAGTTATAGCAGTTCATTTGCATAATTGCCCAAACTGGAAACAACCCAAATATCCTGCAGTGGGTGGTTGGAAAAACAGACTATGGTGCTTTGAGAAAGAAACAAACCATTGGCACATACAACAGCATGAGTGAATCCCAAAGGCATACTGAGTGAAGGAAATCTGTCTCAAAAAGCTGCATACTGGATAATCCTATTTTTAATGACATTCTCAAAAAAACTGTAGATAGCAGATCAGTGTTTCTGAGGAGTTAGAGATAGGGGCAGAATGTGATTATAAAGGGATAATAACACAAGGAAGTTTTTTAGGGATGATCGAATTGCTATGCATTATGCCAGTAATTATATGGATATATGTATGCTAAAGTTCTCAGAACTCTGCAGCTAAAGAAGTCCATTTTACTGTGTGATAATTTAAAAAGTGAAAAAAAAAATTACATATATTGAAAGAAAGTATGTAACCTGGCAGATAATGAGGCAAGATAACATGAAAGAAAAGCAGCAACAAGAACAGACAATAAAAGAGATCCTCAGACTTTTACTTTAGGTCACATTGGATAATAGGCACTGGATTTATTTTCCCTTAAAACAACTGAAAAAGCACGCAAAATATACAAAAGTATGTTTTTTAAAGACTTTGAACATAAAGGAGTGACTGATATTGATCCCTGCAAGACTGAAAAAACTCGATGATCCTTTCAGCTGACTGCACTAAGAAAGTTTTCACAATCCCAGAGCAGGGAGGTTCCCGTAATGAGGAGACTGACCTGAGAGTCTTGGGAAGCCCAGGGGCAAGAGTTTGTGGGTAGAGTTTTGGAGAAGAGAGAGCACAATCCTCTGGATTGACAGAGGATTCCTTTTGATTATTTTGAGAGTACTGTGTGTGAGGAAACTAGCTAATGCCAGGAAATGAACCACTCCAAAGGATTAGAGGGAATGCTACTATAACTCATAGTATGGGAATGTCTGTTCCTACCAGTTAGCTGGAAGGACTTATAATTCAAGGGCCATTGGGTAGAGGACTGACAAGGGCTTTGCTTCTGTCATGGAGAATAATTAGCCCTAAATTAAAATTTGTTCTTGTCCTGCTGAACAAATCTTAAGAGCAAGATATCAAAAGATCAAGCCAGAGTAGCTTAACTGCATCCCATAGCAAAGAATGTTATTAGGAATACAAACTCATACAGCACCCAAGAAGGCAAGTTTTACATTGTCTGATACCCAACTGAAATTATCAAGCAGGACAATATGAGAAAAATTCCTTATTCCTCATAGCTGACAAAGCTATTAGAATTAGCAGACAACATTAATACAGTTAATTACAGCTGTATTCCATATGTCCAAAAAACTATAGGAAAGAGAGATAATTTATCATATTGATAAAGTAGTAAAGAAGCAGTCCGTAAGATTATCTAAATAAATGCAGAAAAGGAATTTCAAAAAATTCAACAACTACAAGTATCCTCTGCAAACTCTCCATGAACAATGTAGAGTTAAATCTGATAAGATATCTGTAAGACTGTTCAGTAGGAACTACAAAACAATATGGATGGAAGCTAAAGACCTAAAGAAGTACCCTATTCTCAGGTCAGAAGACACGATATTATTACAGTTTTAATTCTGTCTCACTTGATCAATAGATTTTATGCAGCTGCCACCAGAATCCCAAAAGTTTTTTTTCTAGCAGTTGAAAAGCTGTGAAAATGTAAAAGCCATTGGAATTTGGAAGTAAAAGAAATAGATTGCAATGCTAGCACTAGCTGATTTCAAGAATTACTATAAAATCATACTGATTAAGACAGTGAGGTGTTGGTGGTAGTGTTATTGGTCACTTGAGTCATGTCCAGTTCTTTGCAACCACATGGACTGTAGCACATCAGGCTTCTCTGTCCTCAGTGTCTCAGAGTTTGCTCAAATTCATGCTCATCGAGTCAGTGATGGCTGTTTCACCATCTTATCCTCTCCCACCCCCTCCTCCTTTTTCCTTAAATCTTTCCCAGCATCAGGGTCTTTTCTATTCAGTCAACTCTTTGCATCATGTGGCCAAAGTATTGGAGCTTCAGCATAGTCCTTCCAGTGAATATTCAGGTTGATTTCCTTTAGGATTGACTGGTTTGATCTCCTTGCTGTCCTAGGGATTTTCAAGAGTCTTCTCCAGCACCACAATTCAAAAGCATCTGTTCTTCAGTGCTCAGTCTTCTTAATGATCCAACTCTTGTGTCCGTACATGACTACTAGAGAAAAACCATAGCTTGGACTTACATGGACCTTTGTCAGCAAAATGATATCTCTACTTTTTAATATGCTGTCTAGGTTTTTAATAGCTTTCCTTCCAAGGAGAAAGCGTCTTTTAATTTCATGGCTGCAGTCACTGTTGGCAGTGATTTTGGACCCCAAGAAAATAAAGTTGCCATGAAGTGATGGGACCAGATGCCATGATCTTAGTTTTTTGAATGTTGTTTCAAGCCAGCTTTTTTGCTCTCCTCTTTCACCCTCATCAAGAGGCTTTTTAGTTCCTCTTTGCCTTCTTCCATTAGAGTGGTATCATCTGCTTATCTGAGATTGTTGGTATTTCTCATGGCAGTGTTGATTCCAGCTTGTGATTCAGCCAGCCAGGCATGTCACATGATGTACATGTGAAATGATGTACATGCGCATGATGTACTCTGCATGTAAGTTAAATAAGCAGGGTGACAATATGCGGCCTTGACGTACTCCTTGCCTAATTTTGAACCAGTCATGTTAGTTCTGTGTTCGATTCTAACTGTTGCTTCTTGACCTGCATACAGGTTTCTCAGGAGACAGGTTAGGTGGTCTGGTATTCCCATTTCTTTAAGAATTTTCTACAGTTTGTTCCAGTCCTTGACGTACTCCTTTCCTAATTTTGAACCAGTCATGTTAGTTCTGTGTTTGATCTAACTGTTGCTTCTTGACCTGCATACAGGTTTCTCAGGAAACAGGTTAGGTGGTCTGGTATTCCCATTTCTTTAAGAATTTTCTACAGTTTGTTCCAGTCCACACAGTCGGAGGCTTTAACATAGTTAGTAAAGCAGAAATAGATATTATTTTTCTGGAACTCCCTTGCTTTCTCTATGATTCAATGAATGTTGGCAATTTGATCTCTGGTTCCTCTCTGCCTTTTTTAAACCTTGCTTGTACATCTGGAAGTTCTCAGTTTACATACTGCTAAAGCCTAGCTTGAAGGATTTTGAGCATAACTTTGCTATCATGTGAAATGAGTGCAAATGTACAGCAGTTTGAACATTCTTTGGCATTGCCCTTCTTAGGGATTGAGATGAAAACTGACCTTTTCCAGTCCTGTGGTCACTGCTGAGTTTTCCAAATTTGCTGACATACCGAGTGCAGCACTTTAACTGCATCATCTTTTAAGATTTTAAATATCTTCACCAGCTTTGTTTGTAGTGATGCTTCCTAAGGCCCATTTGACTTCACACTCCAGAATGTCAGCTCTAGGTGAGTGACATGATGTCATTGTGATTATCTGGTTCTTTCAGAACTTTTTCATATAGTTCTGTGTTTTCTTGCCACCTCTTCTTAATCTCTTGTGCTTCTGTTAGGTCCTTAACTTTTCTGTCCTTTATTGTGCCCATCCTTACATGAAATACTCCCTTGATATCTCCAATTTTCTTGAAGCGATCTCTGGTCTTTTCCATTCTATTGTTTTCCTCTATTTCTTTGTATTGTTCATTTATGAACAGAAGAGTTCTTATATCTCCTTGTTATTCTCGGAAACTCTGCGTTCAGTTGGGTGTATCTTTCCCTTTCTCCTTTGCCTTTTGCTTCTCTTCTTTCTTCAGCTATTTGTAAGCCTCCATAGACAACCACTTAATCTTCTTATTCTTTGGGATGGTTTGGGTCATTGCCTCATTTACAGTGTTACTAACTTCCATCCATAGTTATTCAGGCACTCTGTCTACAGATCTAATCCCTTGAATCTACTCATCACCTCCAGAGTATAATCATAAGGGATTTGATTTAGGTCATACCTGAATGGCCTAAATGGTTTTCCCTACTTTCCTCAATTTAAGCCTGAATTTTGCAATAAGGAGCTGATGATCTGAGCCATAGTCAGCTCCAGGTCTTGTTTTTGTTGACTGTATAGAGCTTGTCCATCTTTGACTGCAAAGAATATAATCAGTCTGATTTCGGTGTTGACCATCTGGTGATGTCCATGTGTAGAGTCTTCTCTTGTGTTGTTGGAAGAGGGTGTTTGCTATGACCAGTGCATTTTCTTGGCAAAACTCTATTAGCCTTTGCCCTGCTTTATTTTGTACTCCACCAGCAAACTTGCCTGTTATTCTAGGTATCTCTTGACTTCCTACTTTTGCATTCCAGTCCTTTATGATGAAAAGGACATCTTTTTTTGATGTTAGCTCTAATAGGTCTTATAGGTCTTTATAGAACTTTTTAACTTCAGCTTCTTCAGCGTTAGTGGTTGGGACATAGACCTTGATTACCCTCGTGCTGAATGGTTTGCCTTGGAAAGGAACTGAGATCTTTCTGTCATTTTTGAGGTTTCACCCAGTTACTGCAGTTTGGACTCTTCTGTTGGCTATGAGGGCTACTCCATTTCTTCTAAGGAATTCTTTCTCACAGTAGTAGATGTAATGGTCATCTAAATTAAATTTGTCTATTCTCATCCATTTTAGTTCACTGGTTCCTAAGATGTCAATGTTCAGTCTTGATATCTCCTGCTTGACCACATCCAGTTTACTGTAACTCATGGACCTAACATTCCAGGTTCCTTTGCAATATTGTTCTCTGCAGCATCAGACTTTGCTTTCACTACCAGACACATCCACAACTGGGCATCGTTTCTGCTTTGGCCCATCCACTTCATTCTTTCTGGTGCTATTAATAATTGCCCTTCACTCTTCCCCAGTAGCATATTGGACACCTTCCAACCTAGGAGTTGCTCATCTTCTGGTGTCATATCTTTTGCCTTTTCATATTGTCCGTGGGGTTCTCCATGCAAGAAACCACTCCAGAATACTGGAGTGGGTTGCCATTTCCTTTTCCAGTGGACTGCATTTTGTCCAGAAGTCTTCACTATGACCCACCCATCTTGGATGGCCCTGTACAACATGGCTCATAGCTTCATTGAGTTACTCAAGTTACTCATGACAAGACTGTAATCCATAAAGGGGTGGTATTGGAGTAATTACAGTAATTATTAATTTCTGAATAAAGAGAATTCAGAAATAGACACAAACACAGAGAGACACTTAATTTTTTATAAACGTATAAAGGACATTCAATGAAGAGAGAACAGGTTTTTCCAGTCTTGAAATAATTGATCATTCATATGTGAAAAATGAATATTAATCCATACTTAACACCATATACAAAAACCAACTCAAAATGGAATGTAACCCAAAATGTAAAACTGAAAACTGTGAAACTTATGGTAGGAAACACAGGAGAATGTTTGTGTGACTTTGGGTTAGGAAATACTGGTATCCTCAAAGTGCTAAGGAAAATAAACATAAACCTTGAATCTCTACCTGGTGGTTAGCATGCTACATAAGTTAAGATGAGATAGAAATGAAAAGGATTTAATACCTGCATATTGCAAATATAAGATGGGATATTTTTAGGCTAAACCACAGTGATGCCAGATGGAAGGTCAGAAATACAGGAAGGAATAAAAGTAATGGAATTATAAAACATAGACAAGTCAAAAGGAATGTTAACTGTTTAAAAACATAGTGTCTTCAGAGATTTGAAATATATTTGTTGTGCTAAAATGGCACCCCACTCCAGTACTCTTGCCTGGAAAATCCCATGGACGGAGGAACCTGGTAGGCTGCAGTCCATGGGGTCACTAAAGGTTGGACACGACTGAGCGACTTCACTTTGACTTTTCACTTTCATGCATTGGAGAAGGAACTGGCAACCCACTCCAGTGTTCTTGCCTGGAGAATCCCAGGGACGGGGGAGCCTGGTGGGCTACTGTCTATGGGTCACACAGAGTCAGACACGACTGAAGTGACTTAGCAGCAGCAGCAAGGGCATATTTACCAGGGGAAGGGAATTGTACTCAAAGAGCTCCTGCATTCTTGCATTGTTAGAGAAGAGAGTCAAAATCAAGAATGTATATTATAGTCTATAGAATACTCTTTTGAGAATTATAAAGTAGTAGATACTTTCACAGTCATGGGGGAGGGGTAGAGTAGGGAAGAATTTTTTGAAAACAAAAGGCAAGGAAGAAGAGAAAAAGCAACATTGAACATGATGAAAATATAGGAAATCATTTGTAAGATGGTAGTCTTAATGCTAGTATATGAGTAATTAAATGTAAATGAAATAAATATCAAACTTTGTCAAATGTGAAAAAAGAGAACAAACTAATAACAAACTAAGACATAAGACTACAAATGGTGACGAGTAAAGAAATGAAAAAAAAGCATTTTAATACCTAAAGAAGGCTAAAGTAGATTGCTTTTTTTCTTTTGTGGAGAGGGCAGAGCCATGGGCCATGCAGGATCTTCCTTCCCTATGTGCTTGCATGCTAAGTTGCTTTACTCATGTCCAACTCTGTGATCCTGTGGGCTATAGCCTGTCAGGCTCCTCTGTCCCTGGAGATTCTCCAGGCAAAAATACTGGAGTGGGTTGCCATGCCCTACTCCAGGGGATCATCCTGACCCAGGGATTGAAGCCATTGTCTCCTGTAGCTCCTGAACTGCAGGCAGATTCTTTACCTCTGAGCCACCAGGGAAGCCCCTTAGTTCCCTGACCAAGGATCAAACTTGTGGAAGTGGAAGTGCAGTCTTAATCACTGGACTGTCAGGGAAGTCCCATAGAGTAGACCTTTTATATCAGACAAATAGACAAAAAAGTAATGATGAAAGATTCAGTTCTCCTGGAAGATCAAATAACTATATTTGCATGTCTTCAATAACACAGCCTCAAAATATATAAAGCAACAATTAATAGAAATAAATGAAAAAAATCATCATGAGAGTTTTAACTTTTCGAATGGAAGACAAAGCTCAATTCAGAATATAAAGGATTTCAACGGTAGAATTAGCAGTTTTGTTTTATATGTAGGACACCCATTAGCTGAAGAATGCCAATTTTTTCAAGTACACAAAGAATATTTTAAAATTAGCCATATACAGGACACAAAGCTAATTTCAAATTTAAAAGGATTGAAATCATTCAATGCATGTTCTTTAACTACAATTGGCCGTAAGCTAGAATGTAAAAAGAAGAAGGTACCTGCAGTCTCCACAATTTGACAGTTAGGAAATGGGTTTATCTCATGAATCAACAAAAAAATTATAATGTAAGTTGTGAAAATATTCTGAATAATAATGATATGAAAATCATGCAAATAAACATTAATTATCAAAATGTGTGGGATGCAGCTAAATCTATATTTTACAGAAATTTTGCAGTCTCAAATGTACATTTTAGAAAGGAGAAAAGATTAGAAACAATCAAAATATATCCACTGTAAAAAGTTAGAGAAGAGAAAATTGAATGCAGTTAAAAGGAGGAAATAAAACAAAAACATGAATTAATGAAATACAAAATAAATATACAATAGAGTATCAGTTCAGTTCAGTCGCTCAGTTGTGTCCAACTCTGCAACTCCATGAACTGTAGCACTCCAGGCCTCCCTGTCCATCACCAGCTCCCAGAGTCCACCCAAACCCATGTCCATTGAGTCAGTGATACCATCCAACCATCTCATCCTCTATTGTCCCCTTCTCCTCCTGCCCTCAGTTTTTCCCAGCATCAGGGTCTTTTTCAATGAGGCAGCACTTTGCATCAGGTGACCAAAATATTCAAGTTTCAGCTTCAACATCAGTCCTTCCAATGAACACCCAAGACCGATCTCCTTTAGGATGGACTGATTGGATCTCCTTGCAGTCCAATGAACTCTCAAGAGTCTTCTCCAACACCACAGTTCAAAAGCATCACTTCTTCTGCACTCAGCTTTCCTCATAGTCCAACTCTCACATCCATACATGACCACAGGAAAAACCAAAGCCTTGATAGATGGACCTTTGTTGACAAAGTAATGTCCTTGCTGTCTAGGTTGGTCATAAGTTTCCTTCCAAGGAGTAAGTGTCTTTTAATTTCATGGCTGCAGTCACCATCTGCAGTGATTTTGGAGCCCAGAAAAATAGACAGCCACTGTTTCTACTGTTTCCTCATCTATTTCCCATGAAGTGATGGGACTGGATGCCATGATCTTAGTTTTCTGAATGTTGAGCTTTAAGCCAACATTTTCACTCTCCTCTTTGGCTTTCATCAAGAGGCTTTTTAGTTCTTCTTCACTTTCTGCCATAAGGGTGGTGTCATCTGCATATCTGAGGTTATTGATATTTCTCCCAGCAATCTTGATTCCAGCTTGTGCTTCATCCAACCCAGCGTTTCTCATGGTGTACTCTGCATATAAGTTAAATAAGCAGGGTGACAGTATGTAGCCTTGACGTATTTCTTTTCCTATTTGGCACCAGTCTGTTGTTCCATGTCCAGTTCTAACTGTTGCTTCCTGACCTGCATACAGATTTCTCAAGAGGCAGGTCAGGTGGTCTGGTATTCCCATCTCTTTCAGAATTTTCCACAGTTTATTGTGATCCACACAGTCAAAGGCTTTGGCATAGTCAGTAAAGCAGAAATAGATTTTTTTCTGGAACTCTCTTGCTTTTTCCATGATCCAGCAGATGTTGGCAATTTGATCTCTGGTTCCTCTGCCTTTCCTAAAACCAGCTTGAACACAGTTCACATACTGTTGAAGCCTGACTTGGAGAATTTTAAGCATCACTTTACTAGCATGTGAGGTGAGTGCAATTGTGCGGTAGTTTGAGCATTCTTTGGCACTGCCTATCTTTGGAATTGGAATGAAAACTGACCTTTTCCAGTCCTGTGGCCACAGCTGAGTTTTCCAAATTTGCTGGCATATTGAGTGCAGTACTTTCACAGCATCATCTTTCAGGATTTGAAATAGCTCATCTGGGATTCCATCACCTCCACTAGCTTTGTTCGTATATAGAGTATCAACAAAGCTTAAATTGTTTCTTTGATTTGGCAAATAAAACTGGTGAGCCACTGGTGAGACTGATTCTAGGAAAGAGAGAAGGCACAGTCAATATCAGGAATGAAAAAGGGACATTGCTACAATCTGGCAAATTTATGTCCTGGAGAAATACAACTTACCATACTTCTTACTAACATAAGAAGAAATAAAATCTGAAAAGTGCCGTAAATGTTAAAAATTTGAATAATTAAAAACCTCACATTTATATTTTGTGATCAGAAGATTGCCGGAACAGCCCCAGTGTATAGTCTTCCAGATTCAAATATAAACAGGAGAGTTATCACTTTTCAGAAGGATTTAGAAGTTCTGAGCCTAACTCCACTATGCAGAACTAAAGCAGTTATGAGACCAGGTGGCTGGAATGCACAGACCGACCTGTTCCCAAATTATATGCACATCCCTGGACTTGAAAATAAGGAAAGCTGTTCCCTGGAGGAAATTTAAGAGTGCTGCTGCACGAGGGAAGGGATGAATGCTGTATCGTCAAACCAGAAAGTTGTTCATGATAGTGAGAATGGTGGACTCACTCAAATGTTGGAAAAGAGGTAATAATTGTTAAGAAGAAAGCAAAATGACAAAAGGTTCATGTGAGATGTGGAAAACTCTGCCCAGATTTAAAAAAATCAGATTGAAATAGACCCTCAGAGGATAACGGGGGTGGAGTGGTATCAGCAAGATTGCAGAGCAGGAGATATCAGCATCTGTCCTCACATAAAAACAACAGTTGGACATCGATACATAAATGGAAGTGGCCGTGGAATGGCTCAGAAATCCAGTTAAGAACCTGTGTTAACACAGTGGAGCAGAAATGAAGAATTAATGAACAGAAAGGACTAAGGGGAATCAGCTTAGATGAGATGGCAAGGAACAAAGAAGATTGAAGTATCTGTATCAGCTACACAGCTTGTGCCATCATGGTCCCCAGTGGCCAGTTCTGTGAAAGACTCCATTAGCCTTTGTGGCTAAGGACCTCTACCGCCCCCATGGCAGCTGCAATTCCCCACAGCCTTCACAGCAGAGGAACCTGTAGTGATAAGTGGGCATGGGCCCCAGTTGCCTACTCCACAGAGGACATTGGGTGCTTTCACCATGGAGTTAACCAGCCCAGCAGCCATTACCAGCCATCACCATTACCAGCAGCCATCACCACCACAAGACACCCTAGGGAGAGAGATGCTGCTGCACCTTATTCTTCCCTCCCCAGAAGAAGCTGCTGGTCTGCTGCCCTGGGACCAGGACTGCTGGCTGCCTCCCTCAACCCTGTGCAAACCCCAGACCCCAGAACCCTGGCTGTTGTGGTGGCACCCATGATTCAGATCCCAGCTCCATGGTAGCTGCACACTCATGCACCTGAGATGCTGGAGCCATCATCCCTCTGTGAGCGCCTGCACTCCAGACCTCTGCTGTGTCTGTGCCATCGGCACCTATACATCAGACACCTGTGTTACCACTGCCAGGAGAAGGTCCACAGGCTGGATCCAGTGCTAAGAGATAGCCCATCAGCAATAAAATCCCCATGGGAATAAAAGGATCAGAAGGTGCCCACAAATTGTCACCATTGTAGACCCCAACAGTCCCACAGCCTCTGTAGCTACCTGCAGTTGAGGACTCATACCATCCTTGCCAATACTGACCTCAGCTGGTGAGCTGCAGAGAGACTACAGTGCTAGGCCTGCCCTGTACCTGCAATCAACATGCTCCATCCAACCAGCTTCCCTGTACCCACTGGAAGGTAAAGATCTTCTCCACCAAAATCAGTTTGTAAGGTCTAGAAGAGATGAGTGATTCATCAAATACACAGACATCAACACAAAGTTACAAGAAACATGGAAAAAAGCAAGGAAGCAGGAGCAGAATAATTTTCCAGTAACAGACCACAAAGAATTGGATATCTATGAACTGCCATAGAATTCAAACTTAATTGTTTTAAAGAAACTTGGTGAGCTATAAGAGAACACATGTAGACAACAAAATCATGAGAACAATACACAAACAAAAATGAGAAGTTTTTAACAGAGAATAGAAATGGTAAGAAGAACCAAACAAATTCTGGAGCTGAAGAAATATAGTGAATGAGGTTTAAAAAAATGCAATAGAGATCAAGTCTGCAATATAGACTTGATCAAGCTAAAGACAGAATCTGTGTATTTGAAGATGAGTCATTTGAAATTATCAAGTCATAGAAGAAAAGAGGATGAAAAAAAGTGAAGAAAGCCTATGTGAATTATGGGGCTCCATCCAGTAACTAACATTTTCATTGTGGACATCCCCAGAGAAGAGAGAGAGAAAGGGCAGGAAACTTATTTTAAGAAATTTCCAGGAGGGAGGTTCAAGGGAGAGGGAACATATCTATACCTATGGCTGGATCATGTTGATGTATGGCTGAGACCAACACAATATTGTAAAGCAATTATCCTTCAATTAAAAATAAATTAAAAAAGAAAAGAAATTCTCAAATCTAGGACAAGATCATGAACATCTGTGTCCATGAATCTCTTAAGTTCCTATATAGATGTAACCCAAAGAAGATTTTCCCAAGATACATTATAATAAAGCTATCAAAAATCAAAGACGAAGAATTTTGAAAGCAGGAATTGGGAGAAAAAACTGTTTTATATAAAAAAAAAAAAACCTCTCAGCAGATTTCTCAGAAGAAAACTTGTAAGGCAGGAGAGGGTGGAATGATATATTCAAAATTCTGAAAGAAAAAAGCTAATGACTGAGAATACTACTTTAACTGGCAAAGCTGTCATTCAGAAATGAAGGAGAAATAAAGACTTTACCCAAACAAACAAAAGTTGCGGGAGTTCATCACCACTGTACCTGCCTCATGAAAACACATGGAAGTATAAAATTCAGTGGTAACAGTATATAGGCTGTTATAACTATATTTTTATTTTAAGCCTCATGGTAGTCACAAACTAAATACCTGTACATAAAAGATAAAGGAAATAAAGCATACCACTATAGAAAATCATCAGATCAGTAAGGAAGAAAGAGAGGAAGACAGGAACTGTGAAACAGAAAGCAAGAAGATGGCATTAGTAAGTCCATGACCAACCTAGATAACATATTGAAAAGCAGAGATATTACTTTGCCAACAAAGGTCCGTCTAGTCAAGGCTATGGTTTTTCCAATGGTCATGTATGGATGTGAGAGTTGGACTGTGAAGAAAGCTGAGTGCCAAAGAATTGATGCTTTTGAACTGGTGTTGGAGAAGACTCCTGAGAGTCCCTTGGACTGCAGGGAGATCCAACCAGTCCATTCTAAAGGAGATCAGTCCTGGGTGTTCTTTGGAGGGAATGATGCTAAAGCTGAAACTCCAGTACTTTGGCTACCTCATGCTAAGAATTGACTCATTGGAAAAGACTCTGATGCTGGGAGGGACTAGAGGCAAGAGGAAAAGGAGACGACGGGATGAGATGGCTGGATGGCATCACTGACTCGATGGACGTGAGTCTGAGTGAACTCCGGGAGTGTTGATGGACAGGGAGGCCTGGCGTGCTGTGATTCATGGGGTTGCAGAGTTGGACACAACTGAGGAACTGAACTGAACTGAATATACAGAAAACCTTAAAGACTCCATCAAAAAATTGTTAGAACTAATAAACCCAGTGAAGTTGCAGAATACAAAATCAACATGCAGAAATCAATTTTATTTCTATAAACCAATCTGAAAAATAAGAAAGCAATCCCAATTATAGTAGCATCATACTGAGGAATAAATTTTACCAGGAGATGAAAGCCATGTGTACTGAAAACTATGAGACATTGATGAAAGAGATTGAAATAAATGGAACCATATCTTATGTTCTTTGGTTGAAAGAATTACATGTCTATACTACCCAAACTTATCTACAGATTCAATGCAATCTCCATCAAAATTCCAGTGTCATTTTTCACAGAAATAGAAAAATTCTAGAATTCATATGGAATCACGAAAAAAGCCAAATAGCCAAAGAAGTTTTGAGAAAGAACAAAGTATATCATTTCATGACTTCAAACTATATTGTAAAGCTATGATAATCAAAACAGCATATGGTATTAACATAAAAATAGACAAGACCAGCAGAACAGACAGCCCAGAATACACTCAAGTATATATGGTCAACTAATCTATGACAAGGGCTCCATATGTACACAACTGGGGGAAAGGTTAGTTTCTCCAATAAATGGTTCTGAGAAAACTGGACATCCAAATGGAGGAAAATGAAATTGGACACTTGTCTCACACCACCCACAAAAATCAACTTAAAATAGATTAAAGACTGAAACTTAAGGCCTGAAACTTTAAAAATAGAACTGCCATATGTTCTAGCAGTCCCACTTCTGGATCCTTATCCAAAGGAACTGAAATCACTGTTTCAAAGAGATATCTGCATCTCCATGTTCATGCAGCATTATTCATAGTAGCCAAGATTTGGAAACAATCTTAAGTGTCACTAGTTGAATGGATAATGAAAACATGGCATATTCAGCCATAAAAAGAAGGAAATCCTGCCATTTGTGACAGCATGGATGAAATCACAGTCATTATACTAAGTAAAATAAGCCAAGCGGAGAAAGACAAATACTCTTTGATTTCAGTTGTATGCGGAATTTGGGGGGAAAAAGTTGAGCTCATAGAACCAGTGAGTGGAGTGGTGATTTGCCAGAGGCACGGATTAAAGAAGCATGTGACCATCTCAATAGATGGAGGAAAACATTTGATAAAAGTCAACATCTATTAATTACTTTAAATAATAGGAACATAAAACATAAAAGTACATTTGTTTAATCTGAGAAAGGATATCTATTTTAAAAACAACAGCAAATATACTTAAGGGTGTTATGCTGCTTTGTTTTTTGTTTTTTGAGATGGAGAGCAATATAAAGATACTCATTATCACTATTTATTTTCAGTATCCTCCTGGAGGTCCTCAATAGCCCAGTGGAGAGTAGGACATTGTAAAAGGGGTCCCAGACCCAATTCCCACTTTGTGTGTGTGTAGGGTTCCCCACACCAGCGAGCAATTCTCAGATGCCAGCAAGATGACTGAGAATTCAACTCAATTCTGACACTTTCTACCTGGAGATAGAATCAGTTCCAGAGGTAAAGAGTTCAGTTCCCCTGGACAACCCTCCACATTAGATGCCACTCACAAGCCCAGGTTATTATCTGTGCATCTAACCAACTTGCTACAAACTGGAGTTTCCAACAGACATCCTCTAACTTAGGATGTCAATTGCAAGTTAAGGTTGTTTCTTGTACTTCTGACTGACTGGCTATAAATCAGGGTTTCCCATGACCCCTTAATTTGCTTGAATTGCTCACAGAACTCAGAGAAACATGTATTTTACTGGATCACCAATTTATTATCAGTTCAGTTCAGTCGCTCAGTCGTATCCGACTCTTTGCGACCCCATGAATCGCAGCACACCAGGCCTCCCTGTCCATCACCATCTCCTGGAGTTCACTCAAACTCACGTCCGTTGAGTTGGTGATGCCATCCAGCCATCTCATCCTCTGTCGTCCCCTTTTCCTCCTGCCCCCAATCCCTCCCAGCATCAGAGTCTTTTCCAATGAGTCATCTCTTCGCATGAGGATTATAAAAGGATGTTAAAGTATAAGAATCAGTAGCCAGATGAAGCGATATATAAGGCAAGGCATTGGGAAATGGTGTGGAGCTTCTGTGCCTTTTCCAGGCTCACCACTCTCTCCAGTCTCCATGTGTTCAACCTGGAATCTCTCTGAACCTTGTCCTGTAGAGATTTTATGGAGGCTTCATTAAGTTCAGTTCAGTTCAGGTGCTCAGTCGTGTCTGACTCTTTGAGACTCCATGGTCTGCAGCACGTTAGGCCTCCCTATCCATCACCAACTCCCAGAGTTTACTCAAACTCATGTCCATTGAATTGGTGATGCCATCCAACCATCTCATCCTCTGTTGTCCCCTTTTCCTCCTGCCTTCAATCTTTCCCAGCATCAGGGTCTTTTCAAATGAGTCAGTTCTTCGTATCGGGTGGCCAGAATATTGGAGTTTCAGCTTCAGCATCAATCCTTCCAATGAATATTCAGGACTGATTTCCTTTAGGATGAAATGGTTGGATCTCCTTGCTGTCCAAGGGATCTCAAGAGTCTTCTCTAACACCACAGTTCAAAAGCATCAATTCTTCGGCACTCAGCTTTCTTTATAGTTCAATTATCACATCCATACATGACTACTGGAAAAACCATAGCTTTGACTAGATGGACCTTTGTTGGCAAAATAATGTCTCTGCTTTTTAATAAGCTGTCTAAGTTGATCAGAGAAAAGTGAAAAAGTTGGCTTAAAGCTCAACATTCAGAAAACTAAGATCATGGCATCTGGTCCCATCACTTCAAGGGAAATAGATAGGGAAACAGTATCAGACTTTATTTTTTAGGGCTCCAAAATCACTGCAGATGGTGATTGCAGCCATGAAATTAAAAGATGCTTACTCCTGGAAGGAAAGTTATGACCAGCCTAGATAGCATATTCAAAAGCAGAGACATTACTTTGCCAACAAAGGTTTGTCTAATCAAGGCTATAGTTTTTCCAGTAGTCATGTATGGATGTGAGAGTTGGACTGTGAAGAAAGCTGAGCGCCAAAGAATTGATGCTTTTGAACTGTGGTGTTGGAGAAGACTCTTGAGAGTCCCTTGGACTGCAAGGAGATCTAACCAGTCCATTCTAAAGGAGATCAGTCCTGGGTGTTTGCAAAGAATGATGCTAAAGCTGAAACTCCAGTACTTTGGCCACCTCCTGTGAAGAGTTGACTCATTGGAAAAGACTCTGATGCTAGGAGTGTTTGGGTGCAGGAGGAGAAGGGAACGACAGAGGATGAGATGGCTGGATGGCATCACCGACTCGATGGACGTGAGTTTGAGTGAACTCCGGGAGTTGGTGATGGACTGGGAGGCCTGGCGTGCTGCAATTCATGATGTCGCAAAGAATCAAATAGGACTGAGTGACTGAACTGAACTGAGGTTGGTCATAACTTTCCTTCCAAGGAGTAAGTGTCTTTAAATTTCATGGCTGCAATCACCATCTGCAGTGATTTTGGAGATGAAAAAAATAAAGTCTGTCACTGTTTCCCCATCTATTTGCCACGAAGTGATGGGACCGGATGCATGATCTTAGTTTTCTGAATGTTGAGTTTTAAGCCAACTTTTTCACTCTCCTCTTTCATCAAGAGGCTCTTTAGTTCTTCTTCGCTTTCTGCCATAAGGGTGGTGTCATCTGCACATCTGACGTTATTGATATTTTCTCCTGGCAATTTTGATTCCAGCTTGTGCTTCATTCAGTCCAGCATTTCTCATGATGTACTCTGCACATAAGTTAAATAAGTAGGGTGAGGCTTCATTACATAGGCACAATTGACTAAATCATTGGCCATTGGTGATTAATTCAACTTCCAGCCTCTCTTCCCTCTTGATCAGGGGCTGAGACTGAAAGTTCTAACCCTCTGATCACATGGTTGGTTCTCTTGGCACCCAGTCCCCACCCTTGGGTGGGACCCAAAAGTCATCTTCCCTGAAGCATTTTCAGGAACTGAGGGCAAGAGGCCAAATATTATACTTGTAATGTATAATTAATGCTTTTAATGTTCAGGAGAGTCCAAGGATTTTGGGAATCTGTGAGCCAGGAGATATGGATGAACACCAAGTACATGTTTTTCCTATAAATCACAAATATTGCAGATATGAAGCAGGAAGCGAGGGTGAGAGAAAACAGAACGGGGAGGAGAAAAAAGCAGGAAAGAACAAAAGAGAGGAAGAAAAGCAATAATACTGAAGAAGCCCAGGCCCTGCTTTACACAGTGAAATCTGCATTTCTACACATGAGACCCAGCGTCACTCTCTCTTGTACCTTCCAGGTGATTCCAATCTACAGTTATCTTTAAGAGCCATGCCCTGTCCAGTTTTTGTAAATATTTAAAGAAGTGTCATAGTGCTGGCACAATAGCTTAATTTTTCATTTGATGTAAATACGTTTATCTCAAAACAAATTTTCTGAAGCAAATTTTTGCTTGTCTGAGTTTGTACCATCTAAAAGTAGGCTTCGTTTTTTTTTTCTTTTTTTCCCAGAAGTGAAATCAGGGATCATTTATTCAGCTTCTTTTAACAACATGTAATCACTGTTTTCCCAGGCCATGGCAAAAACTAATGTCTGCCTTTTTTCAGGCAACTTCATAATTCCGTGTTCCCAAAACGATTTATCTTTCTGACCAAGAATTCTTTCAGGTGTCTTTTACAGTCTTCCAGGGAGTTGGAAATTTTCCATTAAGAGAATTTGTAAAACTTAAATAAACAAAAATCCGATGCAATGTCTGGTCAATATAGCAGATGAATCAGAACTTGCCAGCCAAGCTATAACCGTTTTTGCCTGGTCGTCAAAGAAGCATTCAGTCTTGTGTTATACTAATGGAAGATGATGCATTTTCTGTTAACTAATTTTGGACGCTTTTCATCAAGTGCTGCTTTCAGTTGGTCTAATTGGGAGCAGTACTTGTTGGAACTAATTGTTTGGTTTTCCTGAAGGAGCTTGTAAATAGAGGACTCCCTTCCAGTCCTACTGTATACACAACATCACTTTCTTTGGATGAAGACTGGCCTTCAGTTTGGTTGGTGGTGTTGGTTCATCTCACTTGCCCCACGATCTCTCCCATTCTATATTGTTTTACAGAAATCCACTTTTCATCACCCTTCACAATTCGTTTTTAAAATGGAATGTTTTTCTTGCATTTCAATAGAGGATTGCATGTAGACTTATGGTCAAGAGGGTTTTTGTGATTTGGTTTTGTTTTTGGCTTAACTTATGTGGAACCCAAATATCAAAGCTATTAACATAACCAAGCTGGTACAAATGATTATCATTGCTTGATTTGGATAGTTTGAGTGTGTCGGCTGTTTCCCATGTGGTATAACATTGACTGTTCTCAGTTAATGTCTCAATTTGATTGCTATCAATTTCAGCTGGTCTGCCCAACCACAGAGCATTGTCTGGTATTGGTTTCTATGATAGTTTATCACGGGAAATTGAATATAGTTCCCTGTACTATATAATGGGACCTTGTTGTTTATCCATTCTATATATAATAGTTTGCATCTGCTAATCTCAAACTCTCAATCCACCCTCCTTCAGTCCCCTTACTCTTTGGCAACCACAAGTCTTTACCTATATCTGTGAGTTCATTTCTGTTTTGTAGATAAATGCATTTGTGTTATATTTTATTTTTTAAGTTATTTATATATTTTTGGCTGTGCTGGGTCTTTGTTGCTGAGCATGAGCTTTAGTTGCAGAGAGCAGGGGCTGCTCTTTGGTGTAGGTGTGTGGACTTCAGCAGTTGTGGCACATGGGCTCTAGAGTGTGGGGGCATATAGGGTCTTCCCAGACCAGGGATCGAACCTGTGTTCCCTGCACTGGCAGGTGGATTCTCAACCACTGGACCAACAGGGAAGCCCCTGTGTTATATTTCAGATTCTACATATAAGTGATATTATATGGCATTTGTCTTTCTGTTTCTAACTTAAACTTCACTTAGTATGATAATCTCTAGTTCTATATGTGTTGCTGCAAATGGCATTACTTTGTTCTTTTTATGGCTAAGTAGTATTTGTGTGTGTGTGTGTATATATATAATATATATATATTTATATCACATCTTTTTTGTTGAAGGACATCTAAGTTGTTTCCATGTATTGGTGATTATGAATAGTGCTGCTGTGAACATAGGGGTACATGTGTGTTTGTGAAGTATAGTTTTTTTTCCAGATACATGCTGGATCATATGGCAACTCTATTTTTAGCTTTTTGAGGAACCTCCATACATGTTTTCCATAGTGGCTGCACCAGCTTACATTCTCACCAGCAGTGTAGGAGGGTTCTTTTCTTTATGTCCTCTCCAGCATTTATTATTTGTAGACTTTTCAAGGATGGCTATTCTGACTGGTATGAGGTGGTAGTTCATTATAGTTTTGATTTCCATTTCTCTAATAATTAGTGATGTTGACCATCTTTTTATATGACTGTTGTTGGCCTATAATTTTTTTTAATTAATTTTTATTTTTTAGTTTGTTTTGCTTTACAATACTGTATTCGTTTTGCTATACATTGACATGAATCAGCCACGAGTGTACATGTATGCGAGACAGCAAAAGAGATACAGATGTATAGAATTTTTTTCTTTTGTAAATCTTTTGTAAATGTATTTTTCTAAGTATCAGGGTAATGGTGGCCTCTTAGAATGAATTTGGGAATGCTCCCTCCTCTTCAGTTTTGGGGATTGTTTGGGAAGGCTAGGTATTAGCTCTTCTTTATATGGTAGAATTTTGTCTGTGAAGTCATCTGTCTGGTTCTGAACTTTTGTTTGCTGGGAGTTTTTTGATGGCAAATTCAGTTTCACTATTACTTAACTGTCTATTCCAATTATCTATTTATTTCTGATTCAGTCTTAGAAGACTGTGTGTTTCTAGGGTTTTTATCCATTTATTCTAGGCTGTCCAATTTGTTCCTGTATGATTTTTTTGTATGTCTTTGATATTGGTTTTATTATTTCTTCTTTCATTTCTTATTTTGAGTCCTCTTTTTTTTTCTTAATGAGCCTGGATAAAGATATCAATTTTATCCTAAAAAAAAAAAAAAAGCAACAAACACTGGGTCTTGTTTTTATTGATTATTCTATTGTTGAGGTGAGTTTTTTGGTTTTTTTTTTTGTCTCTATTTTATTCTTCTCTGATCTTTATTATTTCTTTTCTTCTGCTGACTTTGGGCTTTGTTATTTGATTCCTTTAGACAGTAACCAATGTTGTTTATTTGAGATTTTTCTTCCTTTTTGAGGTAGGCCTTTATTGCTTCCCTCTTAGAACTTCCCTTTTCTGTGTCACATAGATTTTGGAAAGTTGTGCTTTTATTTTCATTTCTCCAAATGTTTTCTGATAACCTCTTTGATTTCTTCATTGACCCATTGTTTTTATAATATCATACTATTTAGTCTCCATGTTTTTGTTTTTTTCCCCATTTTTCTTCCTGTAATAAGTCCCGAAAGTAGAAAAGTGAAAGTGTTAGTTGCTCAGTCATGTTCGACTCTTTGCAACCAGATGCCCACCAGGCTCCTCTATCCATATAATTTTCTAGGCAAGAATATGGGAGTGGGTAGCTATTCCATCTCCAAGAGATTTTCCCAACCCAGGGATCCATCCCAGGTCTCCTGCATTGAGGCAGATTCTTTACTCTCTAAGCCACCAGGAATCCCAAGTTTCATACTGTTATTGTCAGCTTGATGTAATTTCTGTCCTCTAAAGTTGTTGAGACTTGTTTTGTGGCCTAGCATGTGATCTGTCCTGGAGAATGTTCCACATGCACTTGAAGAGAATGTATATTCTGCTGTTTTTAGATGGAATATCTTACAGGTATATAATAAGTCCAACTGGTCTAATGTTAAGACCGCTGTTTCCTTATTGGTTTTCTGTCTGTATGGTTTCTCCCTTGATATAAGTGAAGTGTTATAATTGTCTATTCTTATTCTATTTGTCAATTTTCCCTTTTTCTGACTATTAATAATTACTTTCCATATTTAAGTGCACTTGCATTTGTTTTTGTTCAGTTGCTAAGTTATGTCTGACTCTTTGTGACCCCATGGAGTGTAGGTTTCTCTGTCTTCCCCCATCTCTCAGAGTTTGTTCAAATTCATGTCCATCAAGTTGGTGATGCTATCTAACAATTCTGTCCTGTGATGTCTTCAGCATCAGGATCTTTTCCAGTGAGTCAGCTCTTTGCATCAGGTGGCCAAAGTATGGGGGCTTCAGCAACAGTCCATCCAATGAATATTCAAGGATGATTTCCTTTAGGATTGACTAGTTTGATCTCCCTGCTGTCCAGGGGACTCTCAACAGTCTTCTCCAGCACCACAGTTTGAAACCTTTTCACACTTAGTTTTTTTTATCATCACTTCAATACATGACTGCTGGGAAAACCATAGCTTTGACTATACGGACATTTGTTGGCAAAGTGATGTCTCTGCTTTTAATATGCTGTCTAGGTTTGTTGTAACTTTTCTTCCAAGGAGCAAGCATCTTTTAGTTTCATGGCTTTTAGTCACTGTCCACACTGATTTTGGAGCCCAAGAAGATAAAATCTGCCACCGTTTCCAAATTACCCCTTCTATTTGCCATGAAGTGACGGGACTAGATGGGACCTGGTATCTTAGTTTTTCAAGTGTTGACTTTTAAGCCAGCTTTTCACTCTCCTCTTTCACCCTCATCAAGAGGGTCTTTAGTTTTGCTTCATTTTCTGCCATTAGAGTGGTATCATCTGCATATCTGAGGTTGTTGATATTCCTCCCATCAATCTTATTTCAGTTTTTGTAATTCATCCAGCCTGAAATTTCACATGATGCACTCTGCATACAAGTTAAATAAACTGGGTGACAATATACTCCTTTCCCAGTTTTGAACTGGGAAAGGAGTTGTTCCATGTTCAGTCCTAACTGTTGCTTCTCGACTTGTATACAGTTTTCTCAGGAGACTAGTGAGGTGGCTTGGTATTCCTGTCTCTTTAAGAATTTTCCACAGTTTGTTGTGAGCCACACAGTCAAAGGCTTTAGTGTAGTCAATATATTATATATTGTGCATATATATTAGAGAATGTTATATTCTCTTCTGGTATTGATCATTTTATCAGTATATAATGGCCTTCTTTGTCTTTTTTATAGACTTTCTCCTAAAGTCTATTTTGTAAGATATCAGCTTTCTTGTCATTTTCATTTCTGTGAAATATCTCCTTCCATCCCCTCACTTGTAGTCTGTATCTTTAACTCAAAGAGAGTCTCTTGAATAGATGAGTCTTGTTTTTTTATCCAGTCATCTCCTCTATGTCTTTTGATTGGAACATTTAGTCCATTGACATTTAAAGTGATTATATATAGGTATGTACATATTGCTATTCTGTTACTTGTTTTCTGGGTCATTTTTTTCATTCTGTGTTCTTTTCATCTTTTAGTTTCTTTCCTTGTGGTTTGATTATTTTGTTTAGTGGTATGCTTGTGTTACTTTCTCCCTATTTTTGTGTGTCTACTGTAGGATTCTGATTTGTGGTTGCCATGGGGTTCATATGAGTGAGTGAAGTCGATCAGTTATGTCCAACTCTTTGCAACCCCATGGACTGTAGCCTACCAGGCTTCTCAGTCCATGGATTTTCCAGGCAAGAGTACTGGAGTGGGTTGCCATTTCCTTCTCCAGGGGATCTTCCCAACCCAGGGATCAACCCGGGTCTCCCACATTGTAGGCAGACACTTGACCCTCTGAGCCATATGTTGACCTAAATGTATATTTATTTTAATCCAGTCATTTAAGTCATTTAAGTTCAAGCACATTCTTAAAAATCTCCATTATTTTACTCCTCTCCCTTACATTTTGTGAGTGTTTTGGTTTTTTTTTTTTTTTTTTTCAGCTGTGCCACGCAGCATGCAGCGTCTTATTTCCCTGAACCAGGGATTGAACCTGTGCCTCCTGCAATGGAAGCATGGAATCTTAACCACTGGACCACCAGTGGAGTTACCACATTTTGTGTTTTTTTTTTTACATCATATTTTACATCTCCATGTATATCCCTTAACTGTTTATTGTAGTTATAGTCGACTTTCTAATTTTTGTCTTTTAATCTTATATAAACATTTGATCCATGGTCTTTGCTGTATATACTGTGTATTTTCCTTCACTGGTGGGATTTTCCCTTCCTATAAATTCTTTCATTTTGTTGTACCCCTTTTTTTCCACTCGGAGAAGACTATCTAAGGCTTCCTTTAAAGTTGGGTTAAATATGAACTTTTAGTTTTTCCTTATCTGAGAAGTTCTTTAGCTATCTTTTAATTCTGAATGCTAATCTTGTTGGGTAGATTATCCTAAATTTTAGATTTTTCCCTTTTAGCACTATGGGTATGTCATGCCATTCCCTTGTGGCTGTAAAGTTTCTGCAGAAAAATCAGCTGATGGACTTATGGGTGTTTCTTTATATGTTACTCTTTGCTTTTTTCTTGCTGCCTTCAGATTCTCTCTTTGTCTTTAACATTTACCATTTTAATTATGGTAGGTCTTAGTGTATATGTTCAGTTTGGGACACTGTGTTTACCGTACGTGGATATCTATTTTTCTTCAGGTTCAGAGAGTTTTCAGGCATAGTTTCATCAAATACATTTTTTTACCCTTTTCTCCTTTGGAACCTCAATAATGCAAATGTTAGTATGCTTGATATTGTCCTAGAGGTCCCTTAACTTAGTCTCATTTTTATATTCTTTTTCTGTTCTGATTGGGTGGTTTCCATTATTCTGTCTCCTAGCTCTCTTAGGCATTCTTCTGTATCACTTAGTCTGCTGTTAAACCTTTCTGGTTTTTTTTCATTTCAGTTGTTGTATTTTATGACTTTATTTTTTGTATTTTCTACTTCTTTGTTAAAATTTTCACTGTGTTTATCTATTATCTTCCTTAGTTCATTAAGCATTCTTTTACTAATGCTTTGAACTCTTTCTGGTAAATTATTTATCTCTGTTTTTTTTTTTTTTTCAGGGTTTTTTTCCTTTTTTCATATGAAAGAAGTCCCTTGTCTTCTCATTTTGCTTAACGTCTGTTTTCTCTATGAAATTAAGTGAAACGGTTACCTGTCTTGGTCTTAAAGAGTTGCACTTGTATGGGAGTGTCTCTGCTCAATCTGTCTTTGCCCAGTGGCTTTGGTAGGAGAGCTGGATCTGAAGTAAGCAGGGTCATAACTTTTCCCAGAGTGTGCGGGCTGGTATCACCCTGATGGTAGGTAGGATTGGAGATGGAGAGGCTAGAGGCAGAGCCAGGTATGATCTGGGGCTTCCTGTATGCTCATTAGTCATCACAGCCCTATCAAGGGTGAGGTCTGGTCCCAAAGTCTAGAGCAGAATCCCTGAGGGTGGAGTTCAGGCTGCTTCCTTTCCCTCTGAGCGTGTGCTCCCCACTCTCCTGTCAATGTTTGCTCCAGTGGAGATCTGTGCTAGAGCAAGAGGATCTGAGTGGCACCTGGTATAGGCCAGTGTGTGTGCTTGTACTGTGCCTGCACACCATTCAGAGCTCCAGACTGTCCTGATCTGCCGCTTCTGTGAACACCAGTAATGGCTGTCCCACCCCACCCCCGACCAGATGCAGGGCTGGGCCAGAGCCAGCTCTGTCTCCCACAAACGCACATTTTCCTCCACCATAGCAGCCTTTGACCTAGTGGGAAGCCGTGCTGAAGCTCCTGGTGCTGGAGTGGGTGCTCAATGTGGTCTAGGGCATGCCTTGGATCAGTGCAGGAAACTGACCAGAGTCCCAGACACTTTCAGTCTGCTTCCTCTGTTTTGCTCCTAGGAATAAACAAAGAATACTCACACTCTTCACAAGCAAATTCTAGGTTTCTTACAGCCCTCCTTTTAGTCCCACTGGTTTTCAAATCAACCAAGGGGACTCATCTTCTCGGTATCAGACCCCAGGGATGGGATGTCTAACATGTGGTTCATACCACTTACTCCTCAGGGAGGATCTCCAAGCCCATGCAACCCACCGTTAGCTCTGTGTCCCCTTCTAGGGGCATCAATTCTGACCTGATCACTTTCTACCCGATTCAGTGTGGATCTTTACAGCCTTGATTGTACAAAAAGCCTCCTGCCAGTCTTCAGTTTGATTTTAGTGAGAATTGTTCCACCTGTGATGTATTTTTGATGTGTTCGCAGAGGGTGGTGAACACGTTGTCCTTCTATTCTTTCATCTTGATCTCCTCTCTCTTTGGTCCGAGCTTCTGATCTTACCAAAGCATGGTGTCTGGCTTATCAGAAGTTACTGTCCTCTCCAGGGCAGGGGAATGTGTACTGCTTGCTACTTAAGACTTTATAATTTCACTTACAGTTTTGTGGAATGGGCCAGTGCAAGGGTCATAAGAGCTGTTTTTATGGAGCTCACCTGGCACAGAGGGGCATGGAAAGACAGTCGACAGACAGGGATAGGTTATGCCTGATGGCTAAGTACTACAGAAAAATCAGAAGGAAGGTGGGATGTGCTAGTGTGGCTGAATGGGACACTTCTGGAACACAACTTAAGGTAGGAAGCAGGGTCGCAGGGAGATATGTGCAAGGAGTCTCGAGCTGGAGCTAGCACATGCATGAAGTTGGCATGTCGGAGAGAAGGAGAAGAGGACTGGTATATAGAGCACTACCAGCCCAAAGAGGCATCTTTTTAGCTAGCAAAGTGCCGGGTGAATAGGACCAGAATAGGTTAGTATAGAGGCATTTTTCCTATTTCTTCTAGATTCAGCACCCTCTAAAGACCAGCTATCCCCAAGGAGAAACCCAGCTTCTCAACTGATCTGCAGCTTCTGAGCCAAGCAGGCCCCAGGGACCTTCCTGGTGGTGCACCAGCCCCTTTGGTGCCATCATCCCCTCCCGTGACTGCTCTGTCCCAAGACATGGCCCCACCAGCTCCCAGTCCTAAGCTGGAGCCAGCAACAGGGCCTGCCATGCAGGCAGGGGGCCCAGGAACCCCTCAGGGGCCAGCCAGTGAGCATAAGACTCCCTGGCCACTAATGGAGACTCTTGATGCTCAGCTTGCTGCACAGTCCCCTGACATGGGCCGAGGGCCTTGTGCCCCACCTTTGGAGGCCCCCCTTCACCCCATGGGTCTGGGGGATCCTGCCTTAGCCAGAGAGCCCATCACCAAGGGGGAGCCCCTGTCAGCTCTGGCCCCTACATCTGGTGCCCCTGGCGGGGCCCCTCAACCCACTGTGAGCCAGCCCCTTCCCCAACTCCCCACTGTGGTGGGAGCAATCAGTCTGGCCACTCCCCAGCTCCCCAGTCCCCCGCTGGCACCCACCGCCCCTGCTCAGCCACCTTCAGCCTTGGAGTCAGATGGAGAAGGGCCACCCCCAAGGGTGGGCTTTGTGGACAGCACCATCAAGAGCCTGGATGAGAAGCTGAGGACTCTGCTCTACCAGGAGCATGTGCCCACCTCCTCAGCCTCGGCTGGGACTCCTGTGGAAGCAGGTGACCGAGACATCACCCTGGAACTCCCAAGAGGGGATGAGCCCCGTACAGAGGGTTCTGGGGGCAGTCTGGCCCTGCAGCCCCAGCCTGTGGTGAGTACTGCCCGATGCACCGTCTCCAGGCAATTCATGTCTGACCCACCCACGCGTGTTTTGGTTGAGTTGCCTAGGGAGGAGGAGTCCATCCTTTGAATTGGAGGAGAGGATCTGCAGTTTTGCTACAGAGATGTTAACAAGTAAGGCTCACAGCTCTTTCTTTCTGTTTCTTTCTTCAGTTGGAAAAGTCAGAAATGGCCCCTGGATTAGAGGTCACACTGGAGCGTCTGTGTCCTTGTCAGTGACAGGTAACAAACCATAGGTGTTTCCAGCCTTCCTTACTTTGAAACATTCTGCTTTACCCTTTATCCCCACAGCATCTTGGGTGGGACCCAGATGTGGCAGAAGCAGTTCTAGCACAAACCATGTGTTCACACTCCAAGAGAAAGCCCTCTGGAAATGGGTGAAAGCCCTGTGGACTGGGTATTGGGATCTTAGCAGGGTCTGTCTGGCTCCCCAGTGCTCTCAGTATATTCTGGTGGATACCCCTAGCTCCTATTTCTATAGGAGGTTATAAGGTGACTGTGGTTATTCTGGACAGATTGCAGGGCTGGGGCTGGGGAGTTCCAACAGGTGTGTGGAAGCTGCCAGGCCAGAGCCATCCGTGAAGTTCTGAAACAGTATTTCTTCAATACTTTCTTTGAGTATTGTGCATCTCTGCGGGAATTCTTGCTGTAGTTCTCATTTCACTACCTGAACACATATGTTTTAGCACAAGGGAGTTGGTCTGATCTAAGGTGTTGGTTCTTTCTCGGCCTGGAATTTCTTGGGAGATGGGCAAGATAAGGATCCAGCTGACCTTGTAATGGGACCATGGGTGTGTATCAGTGGCAAGAATAGTCTTCCCAGATCACAGAAGAGGAATGGACCGTTGGATTCTGTGCCTGAACCCCAGGACACTGCATTCTTATAGATGCCACAACTTTAGAGGGGTGGGGCTTCTGGGATTGGGGTCAGAAGCCGTAACATATGTTGTTTACCTGGGGAAGAGAAGGATCATGGGATGAAGCAGGAGTGGGCTGGGCAAGGGAGAAGGTGAGAGATTGTACCTGAGTGCCCTCTCCATCTCCTTCCGCCTTCTTTCTGCGAGTTGGGTACCATGAGCAGCCGCCTTATGCAGCATCAGTGCCTTCAAATGCCGGAGCCTTCCAGAGTATGAAACTGACAGGGAAACTCTTAAGAGAGAGATTCTAGTTTGGAAAAGGTCAGTTTTTCTGGCGGTCAGAGCTGATCAGAAATAGAGTACATTGGTAGTGAGCCTCCTGTCCCCAGAAGTGTGCAAAGCAAGGTTGGATGATCTTCATAGTCGTGTAGGGAGGAGTTTTGTGTGTTGCCTAGAGTTGGGGCTGCATGACAGATGAATCTGGGTCTTCTCAGGAACCTGTGTGGGGGCAGCCCCTCAGCCTGGCTGGAGGCTCTTTCAGCCCCTGTCATGCCTCCCCCAACCCCCTGCGCACGGCAGCATGTCAGTTCAGCTCAGGCTAACACACAGCTCTAGTTTTCTTTGCTATGTCCAGGCCCCAGCTCAGGCCAGGCTTCCACACATCAGCTCCTTCTGCTTCTGCTGTTACTCTTCACAGCAACCCGGGAAGGCTGGTCAAATGTATCATCTGTAGATGGGGAGATGAGACAGTCTCAGAGGACAGGGACCTTCAATAGACTTTGGAGCAGCAGGATTAGAAGTCAGCCTTATTGTTCTGATCTTCCTGGGCCTCATAAGACCCTTTTATCATCAGAACATGTTGGGGAGAGAGAAGGCGAGGCCGTCAGGTGAGACAGGGCACATCAGGGGTACAGAGAGGACAGGTGAGGCAGGCGATGGTCATCAGGTGCGTGGAAGGCCAAGCTGTGCCTGAGGGTCTCCAGCAGGGGTCTTCAGGGATCTGGGTAGTATTGGGCTGATGTCTCCCACCTTTTCTGGATCACAGGGCATCTCCTGTGAAGTGATGGGGTTAGGATGTCAGCAGTTTCTGTTTTCCAGCTGCACACACTGTTTCTCACTGCCCCTCCCTTTCTCTTCTGGATGGCTGCTTTTGGGTCATTCCTGCCTTTGTTCTTTGCACCAGCCTGAGTAATGGTTTTAACGTTCCTACAGCTGAATCATCTTTGAGCCACACGCTTGGCCGTGAGGGAGCACAGGTGGCCGCAGATTCGCTCGCAGCACCCAGTCCCCCCCAGGTAAGAAGTTTTCTCCAGTGAGATGCTCAGTGGGTTGGCGGGCTTGCTCTCTGGTGGTGTTTGCGTGGAATCTTTTCCTTTCCATTGTTTCCAAGGATATCCCTGCTTCTGCCATCCCTGCCCATCTGGAGCCCACAGACCGGACCAGCAGGGTCCCTGGGGAAACCTTGGCCATGCAGAGCTGCCCAGGGACATTGATTGAGGGTGGCCAGGACAGCCAACCCCAGCCACACAGCACTCTGGTATCAGGATCCCCTCCGAAGTGGCCAGGGCCGCAGGATGGCAGCTCGCCAGCCAAAACCGTGGGCCGGTTCTCAGTGGTCAGCACCCAGGATGAGTGGACTCTGGCCTCCCCCAACAGCCTGCGGTACTCAGCCCCACCTGATGTTTACCTGGATGAGGCTCCCTGCAGCCCAGACATGAAGCTGGCTGTGCGGCGGGCACAGACGGCCTCCTCCATCGAGGTTGGCATGGAAGAGCCTATGTCCAGTGACTCTGGGGACGAGTCCCCTCGCAGGAGGCCTTCTGTGCAGAAGCATGCCTCCCTGCCCAGCAGCAGTGGTGGTGTGGCCAGTGACTTTGTGAAGAAGGCTGCTGCCTTCCTGCAGAGGTCCTCTCGGGCTGGCTCCCCAGGCCTGGAGACACCCAGCAGGATGGGCGTGAAGGTCCCCACCATCAGCGTGACCTCCTTCCACTCCCAGTCATCCTACATCAGCAGTGACAACGACTCAGAGATTGAGGATGCTGATATCAGGAAAGAGCTGCAGAGTCTTCGAGAGAAGTAGGTCCTGTGGAACAGGTCAGGTCTGGGCTGTGGTGTCAGGGGAAGTGTCCGGCAGCTGAAGCCCATGTCCTGCCATGTGCACTTTGAGCTGCTTGGGCTGGGTGACAGGGCAGAGGAAGTGTCCCTGCTGTCAGATCTGGTCCCTGGTCTCTGGGGCCCATACCTCCCCTCCTCCTTCAGTCTCACACATAGGCCTTGATCGCACTTGTTCTCTCCTCCTGCAAGTTTACCTGCTCCTGCTGTGGTCAGGGTCACTGAGATACAGCTAAGCCATGAAGTCTCCTTCAGGACAAGAGGGCCCCACACTTTAGTTACTAAGGTCAGGAGAGCTGGAATCCTTGGGAAGGAGTGGCTATGGGCTCTTGGAGTGGGCCCAGAAATGGAGACGTAGGCAGGGGAAGTCCGTGCTCTCTCCTACTGTTGGCTGTGCAGAGAGGGCCCCAGCCTTAGCTGCATGCTCCCTGAGGAAGGCCAACTGGGACCACCCAGCCCTTTCCTAGACTTTTCTAGAAACTGCCCTTGCCCACAGTCAGTGATTCCACCCAAGTCTTAACAGCAGCTTCCCACCCATGTGACCTGGCATCTCGGCATCTCAGGAATGATGTTGCTTGTGGGGTCAGCCTTAGCTGGAAGCTCTCATGGGCACAGCTGGAGCTCCAGGGCCCTAGCTAATAACATTTTCTGTAGACTCGCTTGTACAGGCTTCTCTCCTCTGAGAGGCCTCTTGTGCTGTGTTCCCTCACATGGAGGAAGTAACACTTATTTGCCTGATAAGCTAAGGCAGCCTTCCAATTCTGAGCCCTGATTATTTGTTTCTTCACCCATGTTTATGAGTAGGGTTTGTATTGTAAGCATAAATGTGAGTTGTTCATATTCTCCCCCGTTCCCCCCCCAACAAAAAAAGCCAGCAATGTTACAAGTCTGGATATATCGGAAAACTTGAATGTCTTAGGCTGGTCTTCATGCAGTTCTGTTGTTGGGTGAGTGGATGCCAGAGGTCTCAGTGATATTCCCATTTGGCTTAGGTGTAAACAGAACATGACGTTTAAATGCTCTTATGTCCCCTGTGCATGGCCTGTCTGTCCAGCCTACCCTGCAGGCTCTACTCCTCATACCCATCCTACCAGTCCTGGGCTCTCCTGGAGGGGCCTCATGTTGGAAATGACCAGAATGCCCACCTGGCTTCCCTCTTCCTTTCCCTCCTACAGGCATCTGAAGGAGATCTCAGAGCTACAAAGTCAGCAGAAACAGGAGATTGAGGCCCTGTACCGCCGCCTAGGCAAGCCACTACCCCCCAACTTAGGCCTCTTCCACACGGCCCCACCCATCGGCCGCCGGAGAAAGACCAGCAGAGCAAGCTGAAGGCGGGGAAGTTGCTAAGCCCCCTGGTGCAGCAGCTCAAGGTCGTGGCCTCCAGCACAGGTTGGCCCAGGGCCCTCCTAGCCACCCTCAGACACGGGAGCTGGGCAGATGGGAGGCAGGCACTAGGCCTTGGAAGAGTGCTTCTTGAATCTCCTTTCATTGGAGCAAGGAAGCGTCTTCAGGCCTGAGAGAGCCAAGGCCTCCACTCCTCCTGCCAGGAGGGAAGAACCAGAGTCCCAGCTGCCTGTGGGTTGCAGTGTGCTCCTCCCTGCAGAGTGCTGCCCTGGCAGGGGTCTGCTTCCTCTGATCCCGTTTCTCAGATGTATGTCAGCCCCTGACACTGGGGATTGAGCAGCTGCCTTGGGGGAGGGAGAGGATGATAGGGACCCTCCCTGCTCCCCAGCCTTTAACCACAATGCCCAGGCACTAAGAGAACACACCCCAGGCCCCCACACTCTGGAGTGGGGACCCAGTGAGCTGAAAGCCCCAAATGAACCAGGTGGGAAGCCAGCAGTGAGCTGACCTTAAGCCTTCCCTCTCCGTGTTGCAGGTAACCTGCAGGATACACACCCAAGAATTTCTAAGATTACCCAAAACTACATGAATTCCATATCAATTCCTAAAGCTAACACGAGACTTCAGAGACTTAGGAAATCCACAGGTCCCCTTTGAGCATACGTGTACATCTGCAGATGGGCCGTGGTCCTTTCACAGTGTTTGCACAACATAGGTTAGCATTAGTGGAAACAGTGGTCATTTTTTTCTATCTTCCTGACAAGTGCACATGGGTGGTCCAGCAATGTACCCATTAGGGACTCAGCTTCCCCAAGGTCACCCAGCAAAGAGCAGGGAGGATAGACGTGGCCTGAGCTGGCTGGTCTGTCCTGTGGTGCCTCATCGTGCCTGTCACCCCTTCTCCCCCCAACCCAGGTCACTTGTCAGACTGCAGCAGAGCCCCTCCTGCTAAGGACCCTGCCCAAGCTGGGGCAGGGCCCACAGCAGCTTCAGACCATGTGGGAAGGCAGTTCAGACTCAGCAGCCTTGCTCCGTGCGGGCCTCCCTGTCTGCAGACATCTGCTCCGGCTTGGCCAGTGATGGAGGCGGAGCGCATGGCCCAGGTGATTCCCAGCTCGCCCGTCTCCGAGCATGTGCTAGCCTCATAGGGCCCGTGTGGCATAGAGGGGACATGAGCTGCGGCCAAGGCTGCCGACAGCCTCTTAAGGAAAAAAAAAAACGTTAGATGTAGATTTTGAATGAGAAAAGTGGATGGCCTGCCCATCATCAAGTCTTGCTGTAAGCGGCTCAGAGGGAGGTGCGCTTTGCAAGAGCCGGCCTGGGGAAGGCGCCAGGACCACTGAGAGGTCAGATGTGGCATCTGCTGTGTGCTCTGCGCCGGTTCCCAGGCACTGGCCCACCCCCACCCTATCCCACTCCCCACTAAACATGGGTCCTTCCGTCAGGAGGGCCAGTTGGGGGGACGAGGGTACAGCTCTCGAGCTGGGAGATTGGCCTTGAGGAGGAAATGCTCGTCACCGCTGCCGTGGATGCAGCAGCTCCGCGATGAGGTGCTCCACTCCCACCATCTCTCTCCAGAGAAGTCGTGGTGACCGCTGCCGGTGCCCACCCCCCACCCTGCCCCGCACGCTCTCCTGGGGTCCGCTTCTCTTCCGCTCCAACATTGCCTCCTTTCCATTATGTGATCAGTGGCTGTGGTCCTCTGGGCTGGGCTAGGTGGAGCCGTGGATGCTAAGTGAAGAGGCTGATATGGCTGGTGGTGTGTAGGAGGAATCCCAGAGACTGTACTTGATGCCTGTCTCTTTGTTTTCTTCCCTCTATATTCATTTGCAGGCTGGACGGTTTACCACCCAACGTCTGAGAGAGTGACCTATAAGTCTAGTAGCAAACCTCGCGCTCGATTCCTCAGTGGACCCGTGTCTGTGTCCATCTGTCTGTATTTGTTCTTTTGTATTTTATCACCTCCTGGCCCTTGGTTTCTCCCCTGCCCCTCCCTGTCTTCATTATCTTCCATACATTTGTAGGACCCCTTACCCCACCCCCATTGAAATCATGTACTTGATATAAAAAATGGAACCCCGTCCATGCCCACCCTTCTAGCCCCAGAAAGCGCCAGTGCATGCTCTTGGCTGGCTCATGCCTGGACACCAAAAGCATGTGCAGTGGTTTGCCCACTCCCAGCCTCTGGCGCTCTGACCCAGGCCCCAAGGTGCTCTGCATTTCTTTTGTCACTCGTTTGTTTAGTGTTTGTTCTTTTTTTTCTTTTTTTATGTTGGACGTAGTTTTATTTCTGTTGCAATCGTGGCAGATTTACACGTCCGCTGTCCCCAGTTCCAGCGACAACAAAAAGACAACCCCGGCCTTCTCTAGACGCATGGTGTGTTTCACACGTGTCTGGACTCTGAAGACATGCATGTAGCGAGCCGAGACAGTTCTAGAAGGTCACTGGAGGGTGTAACTTCTGTACAAGGGCCGTATCACAACATCCAGTACTGTTAACCCACTGCCCCACTCCCTGCATGTGGAAATGCTGAGAGAACGTGCTCCAGCTAGGATGCCCCAGCCCCCCACCCCATTCTTGTCACGTCAGGAATCTCTGACCCTGAGAGACATGATTCCAAGCCTCCTGCTGTGCCCCTCTGTGTGGACCCAGCCCCTCCTGGCCTTCTCTCTAGCTGGAGCACTTTACTTGGTGTATTTCCCTCTCATCTCACCAACCTCAGAGATGAAGTCAATTAATCAGTTCCCCAAAGCTCTGCTGAATCAAAACTGAAGTCCCAGTCATCCTCTGCCTCCCTGGAACACACTGCTAGTACCCAGGGACTCCATGTCCAGGAATGGCGCATCTGCTCAGGCTGTCCAAAATCGTTTTCATCCTTCAGACCAATTGGCCAATGATTCAGAAGCTGTGAGGTTTTCAGGTTTTTGTTTTTCAACAGAAGCGTTAAGCTTTTTTACCCATTGGATTGTACATGCTGGTTTAGGGCCTCTGGCGTTTGCTGGTACAATAAAGATACATTGTGCTTGCTGGGATCTGAGGCACGTCCATGGCAGGCATCCATCAGAGTTCAGTGTCCATCCCCATCAGAGTGACTTTGGCACCCTCCTCGGGAGGACCAGGTCAGAGGCATAAGACTGTGTAGAAATGCACAGGAACTGCCCAGTGCTCCTTGTCTGCTAACAGCCCCCACCACACCCCCATTTCTGCTTAGGCGTCTTGGGTCTGCAGGTTAGTTGCCAAGTTGAGTAGGGGGCTGGGAGCCTGCATGCATCCTGCCTCCCCACTTACCTCACGCATCACCCACTAGTCCTCTTTCTTCTGCCTATGTGTGCCTGGCTCTCGCCTGGGAAGCTGTGGTGAGGGCACCTGCTCCTCTAGGCATCTCCAGGCATCTCCCAGTTGGACAAGTGTGTGTATCACTGCTTGAGGGTGGCCAGCCAGGAGTGGGAAGCAGAATAGAGCAGGGCATTTGGGGTAAAAGTGTGAGTTAAGAGTACCATGTGGCCCCTGAGGTCCTTGCCAGGTTACCTTTCTACTCAGGTGCTTCTACTTTTTTTTAAGGGTTTTCATTTATATCATTTTTAATTATTGTTTCAAGATAAAAAAAAATTGAGGCTCAGTAGGGACAAAGAGTTTATGTTTTCCTTCTGTGCTTGTGTGTGTGGCTAGGAAGAAAGAAATGTGTGTGGCATGGCTTGGTGGCAAATGGGGAGCTGGCCTGTGTAGACTGATTATAGGTGGTGGTACATGCTGGCCTATAAGGCTTTATTTCCTCCAATGCTATGAATCCAATAATGTTGCCTGTTTTCACACAGTGGCCCTTTTAGGCATACCATGGCTAAGCTCAGAGAAGGCAATGGCAACCCACTCCAGTACTCTTGCCTGGAAAATCCCGTGGATGGAGGAGCCTCGTAGGCTGCAGTCCATGGGGTCGCTGAGAGTCGGAAATAACTGAGCAACTTCACTTTCACTTTTCACTTTCATGCACTGGAGAAGGAAATGGCAACCCACTCCAGTGTTCTTGCCTGGAGAATCCCAGGGACGGGGGAGCCTGGTGGGCTCCGTCTATGGGGTCGCACAGAGTTGGACATGACTGAAGCGACTTAGCAGCAGCAGCAGCATGGCTGAGCTCCTAGTCTTGGGGCCACAACGTGGCCCCCACATGCTCTGAGGTTGCTGGTCAGGAGGGTGTACTGTGGGTTCCTTCTCTGAACCCACTCACTGCAGCCTCCAGCTGAGCCATGTGAAGGTTGAGCCTGTGCCCCTGACACTGCCACTCTAACGGGGCCTCCAGGACTCCCCATCCTGTCCCGTGTATGCTGGCATTTGCTGAGCCCTGCAGGGGGTTCTCTTGGACCTGTAGTCTGCAGCTTTCTGGGTGACCATGGAGCTTTTGCTCTGAGAGGAGACTGAGCACGTGCCTCAGTGAGGGACCAGAGGGAAGTATTTAGGACTGGCTTCAGCCTCTGAAGGCTGAGAGGCAGGGGGACTTCAGATTGGCTGCAAGGGCAGAGGGAGCTTGAGCTTGGGTGCTGAGGGCTGTGGCTCTGGGGTTGTGGGGGCAACTGGTCCAGCCCAGAGCTGGAGGTAAAGCCAAGAGCAGGTTTTCAGTTTGTACAGGAGACAAGAATCTAGGAAAATAAAACCTTTGTTAAGCTTTGAAGTACACAAAGAAGGTCCCAGCTTCCATGAAGCTTGGAGAAGATAGGAAGGGTTGGAGATGGGTGGGGGCACCTGGGGTGGAGCTGCAGGCAGCTTCGGGAGGTAGGGAGGTAACTCGAGGGGGCGAAGCAGCCATGCCCAGGATGGAGAGCCAGGGGAAGGTGAAGCCTGGGTGCTGCCGTAGGGTGGGCATCAGAACAGGCCAGCCCTCAGAGCTGTAGGTGGGCTGGCATTCAGGAAAGGGCAGACTTGGGAGTGAGGCTCTGGGCACAGACCCCTCCTTGCAGCCAGTGGAAGCTTCAAGGAAGCTTGGAGTCAGGGGTGTGAGGTCATGTTCAGAAAGTGGTTGTGTCCTGTTAGAAGCTGTGGTCAGACCCGCTGGTCCTCCCTGGCCCCCCACCCCACCCCGCCCCCGCTCTTC
>SJXQ01007182.1:178314-198529 GCA_006408695.1 Aepyceros melampus
TCGGAACAAAGACAGGCGCAAGCCAAGCCTTTCTTTGTGCTCATGGAACAGTGAGGCTTGCTGTGTTTTTCTCACGTGTCCATCAGCAGCAGCCTGGGTGTCGTCCATGCTGTAGCCAGTTTGTCTCTGGGACCGCCAGGTGCCACAGTGCAGCCCCCCGGGTTCTTCCCTCACTGGGACTATTCTCATCCCTCCCTGTGGGGACTCACGAAGCCCCAACCTGCACTGCGGGCACTCGGGATGAACTGCCCTAAGGGTAGGCCCTGTGCCACTCGGGGAATGAAGTTCAGGGTGGAGTCATCCTAGGGTAGAGCTGAGACACGTCCTTCTTCCCTGCCCATGCTTCCCAGAAAAGTTTCAGCTCCATGCTCGGGTCTAGGGGGCTTGGTACAGGGACACCCAGGATGATGTTTCGTCTCTGTCCCGTTTGTCTCCCGTGCCAGAAGAGAGTGCCTGACGCCGCTGCCAGGCACAAGGCTGACCGGCGGACTCGTCTCTTCCATGGGGGGAGCGGGGAGGCCCCTGGCTGGTCTACACCGAGGCTGTTGCCCCAGTTCCTTGTGAGCTTCGTTAGTATTTGAGGCTTGATAAACTGCAGGTGTGATAGTGGCTGCAGGACCTGGCCCAGGCAGTGTGATAGTGGCTGCCCTGGCCCACCTCTTGAGCAGTTTGCCTGCATCATGTATCCTGGGATTTGAGGTGTCCTTCTGGCACTCCAAGGGTCTAAACAGCATCAGGTGCCTGACAGGGCTGGCCATCCATACCAGGAGCTGCCTCTGTTTCCATGCCAAAGTGAATGTAGGGGCAAGTGGGGTGGGGGGCCTCATTGCATGCAGGCCTGGGCGATGCCTGAGACTCCTGGCCTGGCTATGGGGGGTCCTGCAGACACGAGCTGCACCAGGACAAGATGTTAGGTCATTCAGTTGTGTTGCTCCTTTGCAGTCTGGGAAGAACAGTTTTCTCAGTTGCTGGGAGAGGCTGCCAAGCCCCAGATCCCTAGCATCTGCCCATGTGGAGGCTTCTCGGAGTATTTCTGGGGTTGTTAAGCTGGCTTTTGCCAAGCCTTGGCTAACGATGGAAGTGCTATGGGGAGGACTCTCTCTTCATGGGAAACCAGGGGGTGGGGCTGGTTAAAACCGTTATTCCTCATGTGCGCCTGATGTTGGCTTCCTGTAGGCCTGTGTGGGTCCCATGTAGGTATTCTGTGGGCCGCAAGTGGGCCCCTGCTGTGTCCCATGTGGGCCCTTTGTGGGTTCTGTGCAGGCCTGCTGCCCTTGCATTGCTCCCTTGTAGCTTGATGTTCCTTGCAGCTGCCTTGTTCCTTCCTGTTCTGTAGGCAGGGAACTCGATGTGTATACTAGCACAGTGTGGGTTCAGCAGGGCTGGGTAGAGACTTGTTCATCAGACGCTGTCTGCATGGTGTGTGTTTAGAGCAGGACTCAGGCCAGGGAACAGACACAGGGGACGAGATTCAAGGGGCCATTTGAGGAAGGACAGGGCTCTGGCGTGAGTGTGGACTGGTTAGCCATATGATGCCTGCTCAGCTGTGGTTTTGTAGAGCCAGACAGTGTGACTTGTGTGGAGGGATCCGAATCTGGTTTGTTTGTATTAAAGATCCACCCTAAGGACTGGGAGCTGACCAGGCTCTGGTCACT
Source organism: Aepyceros melampus (assembly GCA_006408695.1). Lineage (NCBI taxonomy): Eukaryota > Metazoa > Chordata > Mammalia > Artiodactyla > Bovidae > Aepyceros > Aepyceros melampus. Next base: position 179,970 of record SJXQ01007182.1, read on the forward strand.
CAGGGCCTGAGACTCCTGGCCTGGCTATGGGGGGTCCCAAGGGCCCATGTTCAGCCAGGGCATGGACGGCCAGGAGCTATGCTCCATCCCTTAGGCTGTGTCCAGAGAGGGTGTGGGTTGGTGTTGCTTTCTGGCTCTGAGCATGGTGTCCTTGTGTCTGATGCCTTTGACCCTTCCTGGGTAACCAGAAAGATCAGTCTGGAGCCCTGATTTCAGGCTGGTTGCAGGCACAGACTCCCTCTAGCAGGCAGCTTCTATGGCTGGCTGGCGTGTTCTCTTTCCCATGAGGGTGATAGGAGACAGCTCTGAATGCAGAGCTAGCAACACTAGGAGCTGCCAGGCAGGCACAGAGCAGCCTTTTGAAAGAACCTGTTATGGATAAACCGCAGGGACCTTGCAAAATTACTTAGTCCCAGGTCCCAGGGTCGTCTGTAGGGGACTGCTGTGATCCAGAGGACAGTACAACCCCAGGATCTCGACTAGGAAATCTGTGTTCACATGCACGGTCACAGAGCCCAGAACCCTCCTCCCTTTGTACCTTGGAACCCCTAAAGGGCTTTGTGCTTCCAGCTGTGGTCCATCTCAGGACACAGACCAGCAAAAACTTTTGAGTTCCCACTAAGAATCAGTCTGGATTGTTCCTGCCTGGCCCAATTCCATTTTATTCTCATAACAAACCCTAACTGAATATCACCTCCCTTTTTACCAAGTCAGCCTCAGCGAACACAACAGGATGAACCAAAATAAGTGCAGCTCAGTGTGAGCTGTTTTTCTGAACCAATGAGTACAACTTTTCCCCAATAAGCCTTTACCCCTGTCCCCAAATACAGGAAGCAGTGTCTTGCCTTCTGTAGTGAGGGGGCTGGAAATGGTGCTGTGGAGCACCATCTCTAGGGAGATTGGGGGTGTGTAAGGAATCGTGCTCCAAGGGAGGGGCCGTGGGCGGGAGCACAAACAGACCCTCCATGCTGGTGTGGCCTTGCTGAGTGACCTTGGGAGCACCTGAGCCGTTCTTGCCCATTCACCTTTGCCTGCTCGGCTGCCTGGAATGCCACAGGGTAAGCCGGGTGTGGCAGCCCCTTTCGGCCAGCTCATCTGCCCTCTAGGTGGGCACTAATTGTCAATGCCAAACACTAAAGTCACTGCCCATCTGTCTTAGCACAGGCAGCCTCTGGGAGCATGGAGTCTGGGAGCTCTTAGTGATGGTGCAGTAAGGAGGCCTCTCACCCTGCCCCATGGATAGGGAATTCTCGATGGGGCAGCTGTGTTATCGAGAATGAGGGTCAGCTTCCCTCTGGCTTCTGTAGACAGGGCTCCTCATACTTCCTCCTCCACGCTCACCATTGGCCTGTTCAGGTCAGCTCAAGATCTGGGATTGGCCTCAAATCTGCAAAACAATGTATCTTTTTGCACTTGGAAAACTGCCCCTGAGCCTTATGCCAGGCAGGGCCAGGCTGTGCTCCATTGAGAGCTCTCCTGGCTAACTTCTAGTGGGCATCCTGCCTCAACCAGCAGGACTCCCAAAAACCTTACATTTGAAAGCCAAGCAGTGTGCTTTGCTTTTTTTTTTTTTAATTTTTTTTTCTTTCTTTATCTCTCTTTCTCTCTTTTTCTTTTTCTTTTTCTTTTTTTTTTTGAATATGCTTCTAGAGACACACACACTTCTACCTGAAGCTTGGGGCTTGGCCCTGCACCTCCGCCCCTCGGCGAAGCTCGTGTGAACCTCCACACTGACTTGGGGGCCTCCCAGTTAGCCCAGGAGGCTGGTCCCTTCTTTCTGAACTGCTGGCCTTTGCTCCTCCTCGCACACTGATGACTTTTGCTTAGAGTGTGGTGGCTTGTCCCCCTTGTGTGCCGTCCTGCCTAACCCTGTGGTCTTGTGTCATTTCTTCTTCCCTTGCAGGGTCTGCCTTGAAGCGTCTCTGTCTAGGCAAAGAGCACAGCAGTCGTAATTATCGGGTTTTTTACCCCTTGTCCGCTTCCATCGCATGGGCTTTGTTGTGGCTAGCGCGCATCAGGGTTTCCACGGCTGGACCGGGAGCCAGGGCCCAGCGGGTAGGCGGGTGTGGACCCGCTCTGTGCCCACCCTCCGTGGGTGCTGCTGGGCCTCCACCTGGCGAGACAGCCGCCCTCAGGCACACTGTCAAGCCTCCGTGGCTCCTAGAGTTTGTGCATTCTTGCCAGTTCACATCTAACTGGCTTTCCTTCTCCGAAACGTCCATGTATTACCAATCATTAATTGGCTCCTTTTCCAAAACCGTAGGAATGAGTATTTCCTTCAAGTGCTAAAGATGAGTGCCCCCACAGAGGAGAGATGCCGGGACAAAATGGGTATCAGTTTACCTGGGCCGCCCACTGCTCTCATCTCATGCCTCTTTTTTTTTTTAATTTAAAAATTTTTTTCTGTTTTTATTTTTGGGCTGAAATGTTCATGTAGAGATAGCAACATGTGTAAAATCTCATCACTAATGTTTAACTGTTTGTGTCTGTGCTTTTTCATTGCTAGCCTCTAAAGTAAACTGTGTTTTGCAATGACTTGTTTGAAGAGATGGTCATTAGGTTATTTATTTAGTGCAGAAAATTAAAAAATTGGCTTATCCAAAATTGCCAACCAGAAATTATGTGCTGGAGGAGAAAAGGGACACAATTTTAAAAAGTTAAAAAGTCTATTTTGATCCAAAAAAAGATCTTTGAGTAAAGCGGCCAGGTGTGCTCCACCTAAGCCACAGCCCCAGGCCTTCCGTGGGCATCTGGGCCGCACAGATCCTTCTTCTACAGGCATCAGCCCCTTAGTTGGCACCAAGGCTCTGGGTGTTTGTACACCTTATTATTATTACATGCTCTGGTAAGGAAAGGCATGTTTTCTGTGTCTTAAATTCCAGATCACCAAATCATTATCGTTTACGGAAACAGCAGTCCAACCTATCGCAAGCGTTTTCCCTTTGCTGAAAGGATATTGGCAGCTGCTAAGCACTCTGCCCAAAGTATTGTTGAGTCTCCTCTGAATACTCACGTTAGAACTTAGAGAGCAGAAGCCGGAGGACTTTGCCCCTAGTTTGTGTCCACTGACCTGGCAGTTTTCTGAACTCCCTCACATGGAGGTCTGGTGGTCCTGGACAGTGTGGGCACAGAAGGGATACTGTAAAGCTGCCAGCAGCTGGGATCCTGTCCCCTGACTGTTGAGATGGGTGATGGCTGCCTGGAAAAGCCCTGTAGCCTGAGATCACTCCACTGTGTCTAAAACTGCATGGACCCCCAAATGCAGACCATCTCCTGAAGCAAGGTGTTGCCTGGCTTAAGCAAGACCATGGTTTAAATGACTGCAGCCGGCCAGTGGTGCTGGCGGGCGGTGTCACCAACCCTGGCCTGTGTGTGCTCCCCAGGGTCCTCCACCAGCAGCCTGGTCCCGGGCCCTGAGCCGGGCCCCCAACCTGCCCTGCACATCCAGGCGCAGGTGAACAACAGCAACAACAAGAAAGGCACCTTCACGGACGACCTGCACAAGCTGGTGGACGAGTGGACAAGCAAGACAGTCGGGCCCACACAACTAAAGCCGTCACTCAACCAGTTGAAGCAGACGCAGAAATTGCATGACATGGAGGCCACAGCAGGCTGGCCCCTGGCCTCTGGCGAGGCACGGGCTGTAAGTGGGGCATGGTCGGGGCTTAAAGGGGGGTGGATTTGCCCGGAGTTGAGTCAAGCCATGACTCCAGATCTCAGCAGAGCAGTAGGCCCCAACCCAGTGCTGGGCAGTGTCTAGGTGGGACTGGCCAGCAGCTTGCAGGTATGGCCTTGTCCTGGTGGCCCCACCTTCACTGTCTTCCATCAGAACCCAAGCTGGCAAAGTGGGCGTGGTCTGCATGACGTACCCAGGCGAATACCTCTTTTGTGTTTTAGCTCAGGTGTGCCCAGAACATGTAGGGCAGAAGTCAGGAGCTGCTGTGTTTGGTTCTGTTGTGTGATTTATTCCTGGATCAGGACTGCTGACTTCAAAACCTACATTGAAAGAGTATTCCCTCTTTTTCAGTCTCCTGGGGGAGTTTGTGCAAGCTTATGTTATTTCTCCCTGAAATGTTTAGCAAAGTTTCTGGTGAAGCCATCTGGGCCAGGAGATTTTATTTTATTCTGCTTTTTTTTTTTTTAAACTTTTTATTTTATATTGGAATGTGGTTGATTAATAATGTGGTCTTAGTTTCAAGGGTACAGCAAAGTGTTTCAGTTATACATACCCATGTATCTGTTCTTTTTTCAAAATTTTTTTCCCATTTAGGTTGTTTCATAATACTGAACAAAGTTCCCTGTGCTGTACAGGAGGTCTTTGTTGGTTATCCATTTTTTGGTGGGGGAGGGGGCTGCACTGAGTCTTCATTGTGGCCCGTGGGCTCTTTGTTGCACACAGGCTTTCTCTAGTTGTGCACAGGGGTTTCTCTCTAGTTGTGGTGTGTGGGTTTCTGTTGTTTGGCACACAGGCTCCCTAGTTGTGGCATGCAGGCTCTAGAGTGTGTGAGCTCAGTAGTTGCAATGTGCAGGCTTAGTGGCCCTGCAGCATGTGGGATCTTCCTCTACCCAGGGTGGAACTCACATCCCCTGCATGAGAAGGCGGATTCTTAACCACTGGACCACCAGGGAAGTCCCTGTCCATTTTAAATATAGCAGTATGTACATGTCTGTCCCAAACTCCCTAACTGTTCCTTCCCCCATCCTTCCTGCAATAACTATAAGTTCATTCAAGTCTGTGAGTTTGTTTCTGTTTTGTAAATAAGTTCATCTGTATCTTTTTTTTTTTTAAGATTTTGCATAAAGTAGTGATATTATGGTGACCCACTCCAGTATTCTTGCCTGGAAAATCCCATGGATGGAGGAGCCTGGTAGGCTGCAGTCCATGGGGTCGCTAAGAGTCAGACACGACTGAGCGACTTCACTTTCACTCTTCACTTTCATGCATTGGAGAAGGACATGGCAACCCACTCCAGTGTTCTTGCCTGGAGAATCCCAGGGATGGAGGAGCCTGGTGGGCTGCCGTCTATGGGGTTGTACAGAGTCAGACACAACTGAAGTGACTTAGCAGCAGCAGCAGCAGTGATATTTTACAATATTTGTCTTGCTTGGCTGACTTACTTCATTCAGTATGACAGTCTTTAAGACCATCCATGTTGCTCCAAAAGGCATTATTTCATTCTTTTTAATGGCTAAGTAATGTTCCACTGTATATGTGTACCACATCTTTATCCATCTGTCCATGGACAAGGAGGTTGCTTCCATGTCTTGCCTGTTGTAAACAGTACAACAGTGAACACTGGGGTGCATGTATCCTTTGGGGCCATGTTTTTGTCCATATACATGCCCAGGAGAGGGATTACAGGATCAAATGGTAGCTCTATTTTTAGTTTTTTGAGAAGCCTCCATACTGTTCTCTACAGTGGCTATGAAGTGAAGTGAAAGTCACTCAGTCATGTCTGACTCTTTGTGACCCCATGGACTAACTATACAGTCCATGGAATTCTCTAGGCTAGAATACTGGAGTGGGTGGCCTTTTCCTTCTACAGGGGATCTTCCTAACCCAGGGATCGAACCCCGGTCTCCCGCGTTGCAGTCGGATTCTGTACCAGCTGAGCCACAAGGGCAGCGCACAGTGGCTGTACTGATTTACATTTCTGCCAGCATTCTCTTCACACTCTCCCCAGCATTTACTGTTTGTAGATTTTTTGATGATGGCCTTTTATTTTATTTTTTTGAGTGTGGGAAGGTTCAAAAGCTTCAAATGTACAAAAGACTGAAAATTCTTCAGTGAACTCTCAGGTACCCTCTACCTGTGAGCTGACATTTTGCTTGTATGTATTTGTCACATTTCTCTCCATCCCTTGTGGGTAAGGTTTCCATTATGGATTTCATTTCCTTTACAGTTTTAGTACCATTTAGGTTTTCTATTCTTTCTGTTAAATTCTGCTTTTCTGACAATTGATACATCTCTTAATTTATCTAAGTTTTCCAATTAATTGGCATAAAGTTGTTTATAATATCTTCTCTTCACAGTTTGCAGGATTTGCAGTGATGTCTTGTTTTTCATTCCTGATAATGGTGTTCTTTGAGTTTATAAATTTTATTAGCCTTTTCAAAGAACACATCACTTTATGATAGTTCTTTATTGTATGTTTCATTAGTTTCTTCCTTTTAGTATTTCTTCTATCTTTGGGTTACTTTTTTCTAGAAAGTTTCTTGAGATATGTAGTGCATTGATTTTGAGCCTTTCTTTTTTTTTAATATAGGTATTCAGGCTATAAAATTCTTTCTACTGATACTAGCTGCATTCCAAAGATTTTGATATGTAGCATTTTCTTTAGCCTTCTGTTCAAATATTTTATAGTTTCCATGGTGATTTGAGATAATATAGTAATCAATGGAGTTAATATAGTTATTAGGGTCTTCTCAGGTGGTAAAGAATATGCGCCTGCCAAGCAGGAGACTCAGGTTCAATCCTGGGTCTGGAGGATCCCCTGAAGGGAATGGCAGCCCACTCCAGTATTCTTGTCTGGGAAATCCCATGGACAGAAGAGCCTGGCATGCTATACAGTCTGTGGGATTGCAAAGAGTTGGACACAACTGAGCAATATATTTATTAATCTTTTTGTTAGTTTTTTTTTTTTTTTTTTTTTAGCCTAAATGCACTGTGGTAAGAGAACAAATTTTGTGTTTTCAGTTCTTTAAAGCTTGCTGGGACTGGATTTCTGACCCAAGTTGTCAGTCTTGGTCACTGCTCCACAGGTGCTTGAGGTCATCCTCTTTGATTCCTTCTCATATCCACACTCCCCGTCTGAACTTCCTCTGTTCCTCTTCTGTAGCACCCTCCTGGCACTGCACCTCCATTAAACTCCTCAAATCTATGCTCCATTATTCTGGGACAGAATTGAGAGCTCATAACCTGGCCCCAAGGCCCTGCAGGGTCTGCACCCAATCCTCGGGCAGACTAGTCGCTACTTTTCTGTTCAGACTCCACCACATCGACTCTCTGGATCTGTGCTGGGCCAGGTCCTGTTGGTCAGCTCTGCTAATTGCGCTGTTCAGATATCTGTGATTCTTAATAAGGTTTTGGTTTTTTTTCGTAACTATTCACGACTTTCAATTTCTAAAACTTTTTTGTTATCCCAGATAGAAATACTCAGTAAGGAACAACTAGCCAATCCCTCTTTCTGGTAACTCTGGTTATCCAGCCACTGGTAACCGCTATTATACTTTCAGTCCCTGTGAATTTGATTTTTCTTCATACCTCATGTAAGAGGAATCATCCAATATTTGCCCTTCTGTCACTAACCTATTTCACTTAGTATAATGCTTTCCCGGTTCAGTTTTTTTAAAGATTGTGGCCAAAAACGTATAACATAAAATTTAACATCTTAACCTTTTTAAAATATATGCAGTTCAGTGGTATTAATTATATTTATATTGTCCAACCATCACCACCGTCTGTCTACAAAATTTTTTCATTTTGTAGAACCGAAACTTTACACTCAATGAAAAATAACTGCCGTGCTCGCTTCGGCAGCACATATACTAAAATTGGAACGATACAGAGAAGATTAGCATGGCCCCTGCGCAAGGATGACACGCAAATTCGTGAAGCGTTCCATATTTTTATTCATGTCTATGTGTAGCAAAACGAATACAGTATTGTAAAGCAAAACAAATTAAAAAATAAAAATTAATTAAAGGAAAAAAAATAACTGCCTATATATGTCCCCTTTGCCGCAGCCCTTTTCAACTATCATTCTGTCTATGAATTTGACTTCTTTAGGTACCTAATATATGTAGAATCATATTGTATTTGTCTTTTTGTAAACTGATTTATTTCACTTAACATAATGTCTTCAATAAGTGAGAACTTTTTAACACTGGGTGATAGTCCTTTGTATGTACATGCCACACTTTTTTATCCATTCATCCATTGATGGACACTTGGGGTGCTTCTCTCTTTTAAATGTTGTGAATAATGCTACTATGAACATGGGTATATAGATATTTCTTTGAGTCTTTGCCTTCAGTTCTTTGGGATTCCAGAAGTGGAGTCACTAAATCATATGGTATTTATAGTTTTAACTTTTTTAGGAATCACCAAACTTCTTTCCAGAGCAGCTGCACTATTTTACATTCCTACCAACAGTATATAAGGATTTCACTTTCCCACATCCTTGCTAGCACTTCATAAAAATGTTCTGATTTTTTAAAATAGTAGTCATCTTCATAGGTATGAAGTGATATCTTCTAGTTTTATTTTTGCACTTCCCTAATAATAGGTGATGTTGAGCATCTTTTCAGGTGCTTACCAGCCTTTTGTATGCCTTCTTGGATTCAAGTCTTTTGCCCATTTTTAAACTGTAAACAAAAGAAATTTATTTCTCACAGTCCTGGGTGCTTGATGTCTCAGATGAGAGTGTCAGCATGCTAGGGTGAGGGCCTTTTTCCAGGTTGCAGACTCCTTATTGTAGCCACTGTTATATGGTGGAAAGACCTTTTGAATTGAGGTTTTTTTGTTGTTGAGTTGGAAGAGTTCTCTATATATTCTGGATATTATTCTCTTTTCAGATAATATCATTTGCAAAGATCATCTCCCATTCTTTGGGTTGCCTTTTTGCTCTGTTGATAATGTCTTTTGATGCATAAAAGTTTTTAATTTTCATGAAATCCAGTTTATCTATTTTTTCTTTTATTGCCTGTGACTTTGGTATCATATCCAGTAAATCATTGCCAAATCCAATATTATAAAGCTTTCTCTCCATGTTTCCTTCTAAAAGTTCTCTAAAGATGCTGAGTTTAAATATCTGTAGCTCTTATGTTTAGAACTTTTAATCCATTTTGAGTTAATTTTTATATGTAGTGTTTGGTAAGGGACCATCTTTATTCTTTCGCATATTAATATCTAGTTGTGCCAGCAGTATTTGTTTAAAAACAAAAGTGTTCTCTTCCCATCGAATGCTGTTGTCACTCTTGTTGGAAATCAATTGGCCAGATGTGCAAAGGTTTATTTCTGGATTTTCTATTCTATTCCACTTGTCTACGGTCTATCCTGTTGCTAATGTTACAGTGTTTTGATTTCTGTGGCTTTGCAGTAAGTTCTGAAGTCAAGAAGTAAGAGTCTTCCAATTTTGATCTTTTTCAAAATTGTTTTGGTTATTGGGATCCCTTAAAAATCCAAATGAGTTTTAGATGAGTTTTTATATTTCTTGAAAAAATTGCTATTGAGACATTGATAGTGATTCGTTGAATCTGTTTAGATTCATTTTGGGTTGTATTGACATAGTAACAATATTGTCTTCAAATCCATAAATATGGGATGTCTTCCCATTTATTTATGTTTTCTTTCATTTCTTTTGGCAGTATTTTGAAGTTTTCAGTGTATAAGTCTTTCAACTCCTTAGTTAAATTATTCCCAAGTATTTTATTCTCTATGTTTAAATGTAATTATTTTCTTAATTTCCTTTTCAAATTATTCATTGCTAGTGAATACAAATACAACTGACTGTGGTGTGTTGATTTTGTACCCTACAACTTTGCTAAATTCATAAATTCTAGCAGTTTGTGTGTTTGCATGTATGTGTGTTCTTTAGGGCTATCTGCATATAAGAACGTGTTATTTCTGAACAGAGGTAATTTCACTTCTTCTTTCCAGTTTGGTTGCCTTTTATTTCCTTTTCTTTCTTAATTTATCTGGCTAGAACTCCAAGTACTATATTGAATAGAAATGGCAAAAGTGGCCATCTTTGTCTTCATCTTAGAGGCAAAGCTTTCAGATTTTTCACATCATAATGATATTTCACATCATTTTTCATATATAGCCTTCATCATACTGAGAATATTCTGTTTTATATCTAGTATGTTGAGTGTTTTTGTCATGAAAGAGTGTTAGATTTTGACAAGTGGTTTTTCTGCTTTAAGATCACAGTTTTTTAATCTTTCATTCTATTAATGGTATATTACATTGATTGATTTTCATATATTAAATGATCCTTGCATTCCTCAGATAAGTTGCACCTGGTCATTGAATTGACTGAATGCAGTTTGTTACTTTCTGCATCAGTATTTATCAAAGGTATTAGGTTATAATTTTTTTATTGTGATATCTTTATCTAGCCTTGATATCAGGGTGATGCTAGCTACATGTAATGATTTAGGGAATGTTCCCACCTCTTCAGCTTTTTGGAAGAGTTTGAGAAGTATTGGTATTAATCTTTAAATAGTACAGCTCACCAGGGAAATCATCTTATCCTGGGGCTTTTCTTTGTTGAGAATTTCTTTTTTTATTAATAATTCAATCTCAATACTTGTTATAGGTCTATTCAGATTTTTCTGTTTCCTCTTGAGTCTGGTTTGAAAGTTTATGTGTTTCTAGGAATTTGTATATTTAATCTGAGTTATCCAGTTTGGTGGCTAAAAACGTTGCCAATTTTTTATCTTTTTAAAATGCCAAGTTTTTATTTCATTGATTTTTCTTTATTATTTTTCTATTCTGTATTTTGCATGTGTATCTTACTTATAATCTTTATTATGGTATACAGGTAAGTTGTTGACTTAAGATCTTTATTTTTTAATGTAGACTTTTACAGTTACAAATTTCCCTCTGGACACTATTGTGTTTTCCTTTTAATTTATTCTAAGGTGATTAGATACGATAGAGTACCTGAAGAACTATGGACAGACGTTCATGACATTGTACAGGGCACAGGGAATCAAACCATCCCCAAGAAAAATAAATGCAAAAAGGCAAAATAGTTGTCTGAGGAGGCCTTAAAAATAGTTGAGAAAACAAGAGAAGTGAAAGGCAAAGAAGAAAAGGAAAGATACGCCCATCTGAATGCAGAGTTCCAAAGAATAGCAAGGAGAGATAAGAAAGCCTCCCTCAGTGATCAATGCAAAGAAATCGAGGAAAACAATAGAATGGGAAAGACTAGAGATCTCTTCAGGAAAATTAGACATACCAAGGGAACATTTCAAAGATGAGGCACCATAAGGGACAGAAATGGTATGGACCTAACAGAAGCAGAAGATATTAAGAAGAGGTGGCAAGAATATACAGAACTATCCAAAAAAGTTCTTCACGACCCAGATAATCTCGATGATGTGGGCCAGAGCCAGACATCCTAGAATATGAAGTCAAGTGGGCCTTAGGAAGCATCAGTACAAACAAAGCTAGTAGAGGTGATGGAATTCCAGTTGAGCTATTTCAAGTCCTAAAAGATGATGCTGTGAAAGGCTGCACTCAAAAGGCTAGCAAATTTGGAAAACTCAGCAGTGGCCACAGGACTGGAAAAGGTCAGTTTCATTTTAATCCCTAAGAAGGGCAATGCCAAAGAATGCTCAAACTACTACAAAGTTGCACTCATCTCACACGCTAGTAAAGTAATGTTCAAAATTCTCCAAGCCAGGCTTCAGCAATACATGAACCATGAACTTCCAGATGTTGAAGCTGGATTTAGAAAAGGCAGAGGAACCAGAGATCACATTGCCAACATCCGTTAGATGATAGAAAAAGCAAGGGAATTCCAGAAAAACATCTACTTCTGTTTTATTAACTTGCCAAAGCCTTTGACTGTGTGGATCACAACAAACTGGAAAATTCTTAAGAGATGGGAATATCAGACCACCTGACCTGCCTCCTGAGAAATCTGTATGCAGGTCAAGAAGCAGCAGTTAAAACCGGACATGGAACAACAGACTGGTTCCAAATTGGGAAAGGAGTACGTCAAGGCTGTATATTGTCACCTTGCTTATTTAACCTATATGCAGAGTACATCATGCAAAATGCCAGACTGAATGAAGCACAAGCTGGAATCAAGATTGCAGGGAGGAATATCAATAACCTCAGATATGCAGATGACACCAGCCTTATGACAGAAAGTGAAGAGAAACAAAAGAGCCTCTTGATGAAAGTGAAAGAGGAGAGTGAAAAAGCTGGCTTAAAACTCAGCATTCAAAAAACTAAGATCATGGCATCCAGTACTGTCACGTCATGGCAAATAGATGGTGAAACAATGGCAACAGTGACAGACTTTATTTTCTTGGGCTCCAAAATCACTGCAGATGGTGACTGCAGCCATGAAATTAAAAGACACTTGCTCTTTGGAAGAAAAACTATGACAAATCTAGACAGTGTATTAAACAGAGACATTACTTTGCTGACAAAGGTCCTTATATTCGAAGCTAGGTTTTTTCAGTAGTCATGTTATGGATGTGAGAGTTGGACCATAAAGAAAGCTGAGCGCCAAAGAATTGATCTTTTGAACTGTGGTGTTGGAGAAGGCTCTTGAGAGTCACTTGGACTGCAAGGAGATCAAACCAGTCCATTCTAAAGGAAATCAGTCCTGAATATTCATTGGAAGGACTGATGCTGAAGCTGAAGCTTCAATACTTTAATCACCTGATGCAAAGAACTGACTCATTTGAAAAGACCCTGATGCTGGGAAAGATTGAGAGCAGGAGGAGAAGGGGACAACAGAGGAGATGGTTGGATGGCATCACTGACTTAATGAACATGAGTTTGAGCATACTCCAGGAGTTGGTGATGGACAGGGAGGCCTGGTGTGCTGCAGTCTATGGGGTTGCAAAGAGTCAGACCCAACTGAGTGCCTGAACTAAAGGTGTTTCCTGCTTTTCCTTGTGATAATGTCTTTGACTATTTGGTAGTTTGAGTCTGTCATTTACTTTCTATGTATGTATGTGTGTGTGTGTGTGTGTGTGTGTGTGTATATATATATATATGCCAGTCATCTAGTTTTTTAATTTCATCCATTGTGTTAGAAAGTATACTTTGTATGATTTATATCTTTCTGCATTGTTTTGTGGCCTAGTTCAGTTCAGTTGCTCCTGTGGAGCTCTTGCATTCAAGCCCTGCTGGCCTTCAAAGCCAGGTGCTTTTGGGACTCTTCCCTCTGATATCAGAGCCTCAGGCTGGGGAACCTGACTTGGGGCTCAGAGCTCTAACTCATATGAGAGAACTTCTGCGATGTGATTAATCTCCAGTTTGTGGATAGTCCACCTAGTGTGTATGGGATTTGATTATATTGCGAGTACACCCTTCCTACAATCTTGTTTTTGTTTATTCTTTATATCCTTGGATGTAGAATATCTTTTTTGGCCACTTTCAGTCTTTTTTATTGATGGCTCCTCAGCAGTTTTTTGTGTATGTATGCTCCTGAGAGGGGGTGAGCCCCGAGCTCTTCCTGCTGCACCATCTTGGATGAGCTCTCAGGAGTTTTATTTCACATCATTTTACTTTCTTTAAAAAATTTTTTTAATTAATTACAGTTGAGCTATTTCAAATCCTGAAAGATGATGCTGTGAAAGTGCTGTACTCAATATGCCAGCAAATTTGGAAAACTCAGCAGTGGCCACAGGACTGGAAAAGGTCAGTTTCCATTCCAATCCCAAAGAAAGGCAATGCCACAGAATGCTCAAACTACTGCACAGTTACACTCATCTCACGCTAGTAAAGTAATGCTCAAAATTCTCCAAGCCAGGATTCAGCAATACGTGAACTTCCTGATGTTCAAGCTGGATTTAGAAAAGGCAGAGGAACCAGAGATCAAATTGCCAACATCTGCTGGATCATGGAAAAAGCAAGAGAGTTCCAGAAAAACATCTATTTCTGCTTTATTGACTATGCCAAAGCCTTAAACTGTGTGGATCACAATAAACTGTGGAAAATTCTGAAAGAGATGGGAATACCAGACCTTCCTGACCTATATGCATGTCAGGAAGCAACAGTCAGAACTGGACATGGAACAACAGACCGGTTCCAAACAGGAAAAGGAGTACGTCAAGGCTGTATATTGTCACCCTGCATGTTTAACTTCTATGCAGAGTACATCATGAGAAACGCTGGGCTAGAAGAAGCACAAGCTGGAGTCAAGACTGCTGGGAGAAATATCAATAACCTCAGATATGCAGATGACACCACCCTTATGGCAGAAAGTGAAGGGGAACTAAAGAGCCTCTTGATGAAAGTGAAAGAGGAGAGTGAAAAATTTGGCTTAAAGCTCAACATTCAGAAAACGAAGATCACGGCATCTGGTCCCATCACTTCATGGGAAATAGAGAGGGAAACAGTGGGAAGAGTGTCAGACTTTATTTTTTTGGGCTCCAAAATCACTGCAGATGGTAACTGCAGCCATGAAATTAAAAGACACTTACTCCTTGGAAGGAAAGTTATGACTCACCTAGATAGTATATTCAAAAGCAGAGACATTACTTTGCCAACAAAGGTCCATCTAGTCAAGGCTATGGTTTTTCCAATAGTCATGTATGGATGTGAGAGTTGGACTGGGAAGAAAGCTGAGCCCCGAAGAATTGATGCTTTTGAACTGTGGTATGGGAGGAGACTCTTGAGAGTCCCTTGGACTGCAAGGAGATCCAACCAGTCCATTCTGAAGGAGATCAGCCCTGGGATTTCTTTGGAAGGAATGATGCTAAAGCTGAAGCTCCAGTACTTTGGCCACCTCATGCGAAGAGTTGACTCATTGGAAAAGACTCTGATGCTGGGAGGGATTGGGGGCAGGAGGAGAAGGGGACGACCGAGGATGAGATGGCTGGATGGCATCACAGACTCGATGGACGTGAGTCTGAGTGAACCCGGGGAGATGGTAATGGACAGGGAGGCCTGGCGTGCTGCAATTCATGGGGTTGCAAAGAGTCAGACACGACTGAGCGACCGAACTGAATTGAACTGAATATTTGTTTTCCATAAATTTAGTTGCACCTATATGGGATGCATGTATATTAATGAATGTTATATTCTTTTTTTTTTTCAATTGATTGCTATATTATTATATATATATAGTGCCCTTCATTTTCTTTTTATGGACTTTCCTTTAAAGTCTTATTTGTAAGATATAAGTATTGATTCCAGCTTTCTTGTCATTTTCATTTATATGAATAATAATGGGCATGTCTTTTGAAAATTTTATTTATTTTAATTTATTTTTTGCCTATGCTGTGTCTTCATTGCTCCATGCAGGCTCTCTAGTTGTGGTGAGCAGGGTCTACTCTCCAGTTGCAGTGCACAGGCTTTTCATTGCAGTGACTTCTTTCTTGCAGAGCTCAATCTCTAGACTTAGTCTTCAGTAGTTGTAGGCATGTTGGCTCAGTATTTGCAGCACATGGACTCAGTAGTTGTGGCACAAGGGCTTAGTAGCCCCATGGTGTGTAGAATCTTCCTGGATCAGGGATTAAACCCATCACCCCTGCACTGACAGCTGGATTCTTAACTAGACTATCAGAGACATCCTAGTCTGTGTGTCTTTAAAGAGAGTCTCTTGCACACAAATGGGTCCAGTTATCTGCTCTGCCTTTTGATCGAAACATTTAGATACATACAGGTGTGTATTTAACAGCTTTTTTGTTACTTGTTTTCTGGTTGTTTTTGTCATTCTGTAGTCTTTTCTTCTTCCTTTAGTTTCTTCCCTTTGATGATTTTCTTAGTGATATGTTTGTGTTACTTTCTCTATTTTTGTGTATCCATTGTAGTATTTTGATTTGTGGTTACCATGAGGTTCATATATGTTGACCTATATATTTTCTTTTTTAAACTGGTAGCCATTTAAGTTCAAATACATTCTAAAGGACACTTTACTACCTTCCTCTATGTTTTATGTTTTTGATGTCATATTTTACATCTTCATGTATATACATTAACTGTTTATTGTAGTTATAGTGGATTTTCTAACTTGTCTTCTAATCTTTGTACTAGCTTATGTTGAGTGATTGACCTACAGCCTTTACTACATATTTGTGTTTACTTGTGGGGTTTTTCCTTTCCTATAAATTCTTACTCATGGACATGTGTTTGAGCAAACTCCAGGAGTTGGTGATGGACAGGGAAGCCTGGCATGCTGCAATCCATGGGGTCTCAAAGAGTCAGACATCAGTCATGACTGAGTGATCAAACTGAACTGAACTGATAAATTCTTACACCTTGTTGTACCTCTTTCTTTTCCACGTGGGGAAAACAATTTAAGACTACTTTTAGGATTGGTTTAGTATTGATAAACTCCTTTGCTGCTGCTGCTAAGTTGCTTCAGTTGTGTCCGATTCTGTGTGACCCCATAGACGGCAGCCCACCAGGCTCCGCCATGCCTGGGATTCTCCAGGCAAGAACACTGGAGTGGGTGGCCATTTCCTTCTCCAATGCGTGAAAGTGAAAAGTGAAAGTTAAGTCACTCAATCATATCCGACTCTTCGTGACCCCATGGACTACAGCCTACCAGGCTCCTCCGTCCATGGGATTTTCCAGGCGAGTACTGGAGTGGGGTGCCATCGCCTTCTCCGGATAAACTCCTTGTTTTCCTTATTTGAGAAGTTCTTTTATTTCCCTTTCATTTCTGAATGATAGTCTTGCTGGAAATAATCCTAGTTGCAGGTTTTTCCCTTTTACCACTCTGAGTATGTCGTGCCATTCCCTTTTGGCCTACAAAGTTTCTACAGAAAAATCAGCTGATAGACTTATGGGTATTCCTTTGTATGTGACTTTATGGACTTTTTCTCTGGCTACCTTTAATTTTTTTCTTTAATAACTTTTCCCATTTTACCTATGATATGTTTTGGTCTATATCTGTCAGTTCATCTTGTTTGGAATACTCTGAATACCAGAATATCTGTTTCTTTCTTCAGGTTCAGGAAATTTTCAGCTATAATTTCATTAAATACATTTTCAACCCTCTTCACTCTCTCTCTTCTCTCTGGAAGCTCTGTAATGTGAATGTTAGCATACTTGATGTTGTCTCAGAGGTTCCTTAAACTGTTCTCATATTTTAAAAATTTGTTTATCTTTTTACCATTCTGGTTGGGTGATTTCCATTATTCTGTCTTCCAGATCACTTATGCATTCTTCTCTATTACTTAGTCTTCTGTTAATTCTTTCTAGTATGTTTTTCATTTTAGTTATTTTATTCTTCAATTCAAACTGGTTTTTGTACTTTCTAGTTCCTTGTTAAAATTCTATGTTCATCTGTTCTTTTCCCTAGTTTGTTTAACATTCTTACTACCAATGCTTTGAACTCATTATCTGGTAAATTCTCTCTGTTCTCATTGGTGGTTTTGTCATTGTTCTTTCATTGAAAAGACATTCTTTGTCTTCTCACTTTGCTTAACATTTCCTCTTGCTATGAAATTAGGTGAAACTGTTGCCTATCCTGGTCTTGGTGTGTTGTACTTATGTGGAGACGTCTATGCAGTCTGCCTGTGCTCAGCAGTTTTGATGTGAGAGGTGGATCTGATGGGTCATGTCTCCCCCCAGGGTGTGCTGTCTGGTATCACCTGGTGGGTGATAGGGCTGGAGATGGAGGGACTAGAGCCATAGCCAAGGGTGAACTGAAGCTTCTTCTATGCTGAATGGTCATCACTACCGTATCAGGGGTGGGGACTTGTCACCAGGTGCTGAAGCAGGGGTGGTATCTGAGCTGGTTGCTTTCCCTCTAAGTGTGCACTCTACCTTCTCCTAGAAATGGCACTTTTGCCCCAGGAGGCACAGTGCCAGAGCGGAAAGGGCTGCAGTGGCACCAGGTATGGGACAGGGTGTACAGTGGGGCAGTCCCAGCAGGCTAGTCAGCTCCAGTCAGCTCCTGATCTGCTGCCTCTGAGAACCAGCAGTGGCTGTACTTGCCCCATTTATATGCAGGGTTAGGTTTGAGCCACCTCCACCCCCAGCTACACACTCTCCTTAGCAATGATAGCTTTCAACCTGGTGGGAAATTTCCAGAGATAGAGGGGCTGGGCACATGCTAGGCAGTTTCATGAAACTCTCCAGAACCCCATCCTACACTTCATTCCTGGGAATAAGCAAGCTTGGGTCTAGGTTTCTAGGTTTCTCACCCTCCTCTAAGTCCAGTTGATTTTCAGACCACTGAAGAAGACATATATCCTTCTGGAACTCCTATACTGTAAATGTCAGCATGTTGGACCCCAGGGCTGAAGTACCAAATATGTAGGTCAGATCACCACCAGGAGAGATCTCCTAGTGACCACCACATATCACCCTTCTCTTCTGTGGGCCCAGATCCCAGCCTGATAGCTCTTTTCCCTTCGTACGTGACTCATAGGGCTCTTTCTTTTACAGCTTTTGTTTTAGAAGAATTTTTCTTTCCATTTCCAGTTTATTTTCAGAGAGAGTTGCTCCACATATTAGATGTATTTTTGATGGGATCATGGGGGAGGGTGAGGTTGGCATCATCTTCCTACTCTGCCGTCTTGATCTCTCCTCCATCCTTTTACTTTCAACGTCTTTGTGTTTTTGTATCTAAAGTGAGTATTTTGTAGACAGCATATAGATCACTTGTGCTTTTTTATCCAGTCTGCCAATCTTTTTTTTTATTATTTTTTATTTTTTAGTTTGTTTTGCTTTACAATACTGTATTCGTTTTGCTATACATTGACATGAATCAGCCACGAGTGTACATGAACTCCCAATCCCGACCCCCACCTCCCCCCTCCCGCCCCACGCCTTCTCTCTGGATTATCCCCGTGCATCAGTCCCAAGCATCCTGCATCCCGCATCGAACCTAGACCGGCGATTTGTTTCA
>SJXQ01007182.1:198856-218525 GCA_006408695.1 Aepyceros melampus
AACTCCCAATCCCGACCCACACCTCCCCCCTCCCGCCCCACGCCTTCTCTCTGGATTATCCCCGTGCATCAGTCCCAAGCATCCTGCATCCCGCATCGAACCTAGACCGGCGATTTGTTTCATTTATGATACCATACATGTTACACTGCCACTGGATTTCAATCCATTTACATTAAAAGTAATTATGGATAATAAAGGATTTCTACTGTGTTTTTTTTTCCCTGTATGTCTTACAGTTTTTTATTCCTCAATACTTCATTATTGCCTTAAGTTTTTTTTTTTTTGTAGTGTGTTGTTTTGATTCCTCCCCCTTTTAACTTTTATGTGCATATTTTTATTTTCTTATTGATTACCTTAGGGTTTACAATTAAACTCTTAGCCTTATAACAGCTTTATTTGAATGATACCACCTTGTTTCAATAGTGCGAGTACACTTTACTTCTGTATATCTCCATCCCTTCTCCTTTGTGTTTTTGTACAAACTGCATCTTTATACATTGTGTGCCCATTCACATGGATTTATAATCGTTATATAATGCATATGCCTTTTAAATCATATAAGGGGAAAAGGAATTAAAACCAAAATTACAATAGTAATGGCTGTCATATTTAGCTATGTAGTTGCTTCATTTATTTCTTCTCAAGACTTTTGAGAGACTTTTACTGTCTATTATCCTTTCATTTCAACCTGAAATGAAAGTTTCTCATTTAGCATTTCTTGTGAGGCAAATCTTTTAGTAACAACCTGCCTTTGTTTCTGTTTATCCAGAAGTCTTAATTTCTCCTTCAACCTGCTCAGTGTAGAATCTTGCTTGACAATCTTTTCTTTCTGTACTTCAAGTATTCTTTCCTGTCTTTAGTTTTCTCCTCTTGATAGGCTCTGTACATTTATCTTCTTTTTTTTTTTTCTTTCTGTTTCTTAGAATTGACTATTTCAATTATATGGTCTCAAATTTGCTGATTCTTTTTCTGCCTGCTCAGACCTGCTTTTGAGCTCCTCTGAAGTGAACTGAAGTCGCTCAGTCATATCCGACTCTTTGCAACCCCATGGACCCCACTAGGCTCCATGATCCATGGGATTTTCCAGGCGAGAATACTGGAGTGGGCTGCCATTTCCTTCTCCGGGGGATCTTCCCAACCCAGGATTGAACCCTGCATTGCAGACAGATGCTTTACGGTCTGAGCCACTAGGGAAGCCTCTGGTGGAATTTTAATTTCAGTTATTATCCTTTTTCACTCTAATATTTCAGCTCTGATATTTGGTCCCTTTTATACTTCTTTGACTTTATTGACATTCTCATGTTGTCCATGTGTCATTATCCTGATTTCCTTTTTTTCCATGTTTCCTTTAATTCTTTGAATGTGTTTGAAACAGTTGATTTAAAGTCTTTATTTTGTAAGTACAGTGTCTAGACTTCAGGGACAGTTGCTATTAATGAGCTTTCCCCTTTTTGTGGATCATACTTTCCATTTTCTGTGTGTAAATATTTGTGATTTCTTGGTGAAAACTGGACATCTGAATATTATAAGTGATAACTCTGGAAAACAGAGTCCTGCCTTCCCCAGAATTTGCTGGTTTTGTTTGCTGAAGGCTTAGTTAGTGGTCTTTTTTTTTTTTCAAATTGTATTCCATTATACGTTATTTCAAGATACCAGGTGTAATTCTGTGTTACACAGTAAATTCTTTTGATGTTTATCTTTTCATGTATAGTTTGTATCTATTAATAATTCTTATTTGTCCTCCAAGAATTTCTTGATTTTTCTAGGTCTTTAATAGTTCCACTTGCATTTTAGAGACAGCCTGTATATATCTACAAAATAGCCTTATTGGATTTTTATTCTAATTGTATTAAGTCTGTTGATCATCTGGGTAAGATTTAACATGTTAACAGTAGCGAGTCTATTATAAACATGACATGTCTTCGTTTATGTCTAATTTTCTCTCGGGAGTTGGTGAACAGGAAGGCCTGGCGTGCTGCGATTCATGGGGTCGCAGAGTCAGACACAACTGAGTGACTGAAATGAACTGAACTGAACTGAATTTTCTCTCAGTGAAGTTTTGTAGTTTTCAGTATAAAGGTGTTACACATCTTTCATTAAATTTAACCTGAGATGGTTGATGTTTTGGAATGTGATTATAAATTTTATTGCTTTAAAATATCCTTTTACAGATTATGTTGGTAGTATATAGAAATATGGTTATTTTTTGTACCTTGTATCCTGCAATCTTGCTAAATTTACCTCTTAGTTCTAGAAATTGGTTTTTCTGCTCTTTTTGGTTTTCTCCATACATGGCTTGTCGTCTGCAAATAAGGATGGTTTTCCTTTTTCTTTTCAGTCTGTGTTCCTTATTCCTTTTCTTTTATTGGCTGGAACTTTCCCATACAGTGTTGGCTAGGGGCAAGGGGAGCAAGGGGCAAGGAGCAATACATTTGACATTTCACCATTGGCACAGGGTTGGCTGTGGGTTCTACAGAGGCCCTTCCAGATGGAGGAGGGACCCTCCAGCTTCAGCCCCTGTGCTTTCTGGGAAGGAGTGTGGAACTTCTCAGATATTCCCCCTGCGTCTGTGGGGAGCATCACATGGACTTCTCCTTTTGTGTGTAAGGAGTGGTGGTAAGATGCGGTGATTTTTGCTGAGACAACATCATTGCATTTGTGGGGCACAACCTCACGTGGCTCTGATGTTTTATCTTCTTTTTTTTTTTTTTGGTAGTTGCTCGGTTATGTCTGCCAACATTGTGTCTAGAGAGTTTGAGGGCTGTTGGTCCGTAATCTCTTCTCTTGCAGTAGCTTCATCAGGTTTCTGCATCATGGCCGTGGGCCTCGCCAACCGTCACAGCTCGCTTCCCTGTCCTTGTGCTGCTTCTCTTCCTGGGCTGTACCTGAGGTGCAGGGAGCAGAGGTGCCGCCCTGCCCCCGACCCCAGATCTCTGGCACAACCCTGCAGAGCTCCCAGCTGTTCTGGACCTCCCATAATGGCACTGACCAGTCGAGCAGGATGTCTTTGGGTGGGGGTGTGTTGTTCCCTCCCTGATACTCAGGGTTTAGGTCCTGCTGGGTCTGCTTTGAAGCCCACTCTGGCCTGTGGACATTGACGGCATGTGGCTGTCTTCTTGCCCCACATTTTCACTCTGATGTCAGCCATTAAAAGGTACCCCAGGGCAGGTCCTGAGGCCACCCTCTCCTGAGGATAGAGAAACTGCAGGGACCCCCAAGGCCACTGAGTGATGCTAGCTTAGCTGATTGAAGCCATGTTTCTTGTCTTGTAGATGAACACATCTCGAACAACAATGGGGATGCCATGTCTGGCCCCGTACCCAGCCCTGTACCCACCGTGGTCATTCCTGGAGCTGCCTCAGCCCTTCCTGTGCCCATGCCAGGTACTGCCCTCTCCTGCCTCCCAGCCCCACCTTTGGGCCAGTATGGAAGCCTGATCCCAGCTCCGGTGTCCTGGGGTCCCTGGGCAGCCCCGGCAGGCAGCCAGAGCCTCAACGCGGGGCCAAGCCTGGGGGCAGCAGATGCGCCAGCCCTCCCTGTGTTCTTCAGGCCAACTGTGGTCAGCATGCCCGGCCCCAGGCTGCAGATCATGTAGCTCTCTGTCTCACTACTTGCCAGTGGAAGACACTGAACAGTCTGGAGGCGTTGGGTTGTGGTTTGGCCTCCAAGTCCTGCCCTGCCTGCTCATGGGTGCCCAGCCAGGGAGCTGGCACATGGGCAGCAATCCTTGCTTCCTTTATTGCTGCAGACCTTATTTTCTCTTAGGTTCCTGTGGTCAACACTTGCTGTGTTTGCACTCACTTCCTGTACTTGAATCGATGGTTAGAACATTGTAATAACCCTGCAGAAGTACAGTGCCTTGAATTCCAGCTTTTCCATTCCCTGATGGAAAGAGGTGTTTTAAAAAACCGTGTATCAGAAAAGGTGTATTTCGTTTATAGTTGGTTTGTGCATTGATATCTCTATTTCCCATTTTAAGTTGCAGAGATATGAATGGTTGACAAATCTGAAGCTAAAGTCTGATCTTTTCTGTTGTACATGCTTTAAAAAAATTGAACTAGTGACCTTGAATATTGAAGAGTTGCAAATGCTAGAGTAACTCTGCTTTGTACTCATAAAATGAGATCTCTCCAGCTGTATGGTCACAGATAGCAAACAGATGGACAAATTCCCTCAACTGCAGTGCCGTGGGCACTGCCAGCAGACTGCCCAGGGGTGCATGGTTATTGGGGCAGTGCATTGCGAATGGCAGTGGATCTCTTAGTCAGGAATGTTAGCATCTGTGTTGGGCTACGCGGAACCTGCTGTAAAGTGCTGGGTAAGCAGACATGACCCAGAGCTGCAGGGCTGCTATGAGTGTGGGGGAGGTAAAGGGGTATGTCTGGAGGTGCAGAAGCACAGGCAGGCCACCTGCTCTGCAGAGAGAGTGTGGCCCCTTCTGCTCAGGGGGCCCACCAACCTCCCCTCGCAGCCTGCCTTCCTTTTCTGTTGTTTGCACAGAGGCTTGTGATCACCTGGGCCTAGCTTTCGCATGTTTTCACAGGCTACTCTGCCCACCTCTGGCCTCCAGACTGTTCTGCAGGCACCAAGCCATCGTGCTAGGGGGTAGGAATGTTCCTCTCCTGGAAATTTCAGTGCTGCTCATCTCAGAGAAGCACCCAACAGCCCAGGGTGGGAGCTGAAGGCCCCACTCCCCACTGGCCAAGATGCTTCCCACTTCCCACTGGGAGGCGGCTGGTTGGGCTGCCCAGCTGTGAATTCGATAGTTCTGCTGTACTTTGGGACTTCACTAGGACTGGCTGAATTCTTTTGGTGTAAATGTATTATTCCATCAATTCAGTAGAATTGAATTTTCTAGGTGATTATGCAGACTCTTCTGCCAGGGCATAAAGCGATAGTGAGAGGTTTCTGTCCTCTGTAACGTGCCCCTGGGTCCCTGGATTGAGAATCATGTGCACCTGGTTCCTGAGGGTGGTGGAAACTGCCCTCTTCCCGCTCCCCCTGCTGTACCGACATGTGGTTTGGAGTCCTGGCCTGTTACAGGAACGGTCAGTGGCACAGACTCTCCAAGAGATTGTACATTTGAAGGAGAAAAATAAACATTTTTGCTTGAAAACAGTGTGGCGCCACATCTTTTTCTTAACTTCTGGCCACAGAGAAGCTGAACCAGCCAGTCTCATAGGGAGCGTTGGGTGGGCAGCCCTGGCAGGCGGCACTGCTCTGTCCCGGCACAGCTTCACTCTCAGCAACACGCCTGCTGTTGGCACCTCGCCTAGGAGGCCGGGGCAGCCAGGAGGGGCCAGGGCGCTGAGTGGCAGGTGCTGTCTTCCTGGCAGGATCTGGTGTGACTGACGCTGAGCCGCCTGACTCGAAGGATGAGAGTGGGGTGTTGGGCAGGGCTCGTAGGCCAGCTCTGCGGCTCCAGGCCTAGGTTGGCCTGTTCACTCGGCTTTCAGACTCTGCATCTGAACTGTATTTGGATGTACAGTAGCCTCTACCTGTGGAGGGTATGACTACTGAAAGGTGTCTCTGATCCCTGTCCCTGTTGTCCAACAGAAAGCCAGGTTTGTGTGACTCACTCTGGACAGAGCTGGGTCGGGGGCTGGGCCACCTGCCCTCCGGTCACCTGAAGGGCTCTGCTGTCCAGCAGGTGCAAGTTGGGGGAGGCCCCCTGCAGGGCTCAGCACATTTTCCTGGCTCACCAGCCTTGACGGCCTTTTGCTCAGCTGGCGGTGCCCCTGCATGCACTCAAGCTGGGGGTTGTGGTTCCTCCCACTCCACCCAGCTGGGGTCGCTGCCCGGTTCTGTTTGTCCTGTGTTTCCACCAAGGTGCAGTCAGGCATTGTGCTCCAGGCACCCACTGGAGTGGGTCAGCACTGGGTCTGAGCAAAGGCTGGGGCGGCTTGGGATGCTGCTCTGCTTGCTGTGCCCAAGGAGCCAGAGGTCCCTCACTCTCCAGAGCAACAGTTGTGCGGACCCTGGGAGGCCCTGCCTGGTTCAGGCGGTTGCTCAGTGTGGAAGGTGGCCAGATGGCAGAGGCAGCCAGGAGTCTTATCCGTATAGTGCCTGGGTCGTGGTCAGGCGGCCCGGCCCTCCAAGGAGTGTGACCGCTCTGGTGTCACCATTCCAGCTTCCAGGGCCTCACGTGGTCACGGCAGGCCTATAATGAGCTGTGGCGGTTTTGTTTTCTAGATTCTGAAAGTGAGAAGCCCGACTGAGCCCAGGCAGGCCGACCCAGACCCAGACGCCAGGCCCTGTGTCATCTCACGCAGAGAAGGCGAGCCCACGCCTCGTGTCCGGTTCACGATGTTTTGTAATCACTTTCTAAGCATTTTTTATTCACAATTGGAAACACAAATGTAAGCAAGAATAAAAAAATATTTGGGGGAAACAGGACTTTGGTTTTTCAAACTCTCCTTTCTGGTGGTCCCCAGACAGGCAGGTAACCTGCGATGGTGGTAAGTGAATGAGGGTGTTGGAGAGACTCCTGGGATCGCACAGCTGGACGGGTCTAGGGGTAAGTACCTAAGGGGTTCTTGAATATAGGGGTAACACTTTCTATGGTGCCTAATAGTACCCAGGATAGCTCAAGGTCCTTGTGTCCAGATAGCAGCTAGGATGGGTCAGACATGTGGTAAAGACCCACCTCTCAGAGAAGCAGTTGAGGTTGTGGATCGCAAGCATCCTGGCCCCAATTTTCAGGCATTCTCCTTCACACCCAGGACAGCCCCATTCTATGCAGAGCCCTGGAGGCTGAACAGTTGTGCCCATCTCCTAATGGCTCCTTGGCCCATCCAGGCTTGGGCCTGGATGAGAGTGGACCTGCACACAGCTCCATTCATTATGCTGCCCCTCAGACTTCCTTACTCTGTCACTTGAAGACTCATGATCATACATCCTCCAGGCACAGGACAGGCATCCACGGTGGCTTGAAATGACCCTTCGTTCAGATTTCACATGCACCCCTGGGAGGGGCCAGGCCCAGGTCTGAAAGCCCTGACTTCAGTGGGGGGTAGGATCGGCCCAGTGGCCCTTGTAGGACTGCACCTCCACCATGGTAGGGTGTCTGAAGCACCATGTGAAAGCCAGGGAACCCGCTAGGGGCATCACAGAAGAGCGTGCAGTAGTAAAGTTGCAGCCTGGCCACCTGGAAAGGGGGATCACACTGGGACCTGGAGTTTGGTGTAGAATTCAGGGGATCCCATTCATTGAGATGAGAAAATTGTATCTTGGTTCTCATTCGTCTCTGAGTGCAGTTTAGTATTTCCTCCAGTGAAGAATGTGGAGTTGGAGCAGCAGCACCTGGGCTATGTCACCACTGGAGCTCACAGATGCTTTGTATGACACTGTAGTTGTCAAGGTGTCCCCAAGTGTCATGTATGGTTGTCACACAAATTGCCAGTCCTTAGACTCAATACCTGTCCAACTGGCTGACAAAAGCAGAGCAGCACAGGCTTCTTGCCTCCCCACAGCTTCCCAGAGGGTGTGCAGGTGAAGTTTTTGGACATACATAGGGGCTGCCCACTTCATCCCTTGTCAGCTCTTGGTGTTGCTGCCCAGGCCAAGTGAACATGTGCCAGTGTGTGCTCTCTGTGATGAAGCAGAGTAGGCAAATGTTTTACCACGTGTGACAACATTGTGTATTTTCATTGTGTTCATTTTTTCACTGTTTGTGGCTTGTGTTACTTAGGTTTTCTATCGATGGCAATAATGTACAGTTTACTTTTCCAGACAGCAAATTTATTTAAAGCATTCCTTTTAAGCAAGTATGAGCTAATGGTAAAAATTGGTCATAAGATAATAGTACTGAAAGGTAAAAGTAGCACATGCTGCTGCTGCTAAGTCGCTGCAGTCGCGTCTGACTCTGTGCGACCCCGTAGATGGCAGCCCACCAGGCTCCCCCGTCCCTGGGATTCTTCAGGCAAGAACACTGGAGTGGGTTGCCATTTCCTTCTCCAATGCATGAAAGTGAAAAGTGAAAGTGAAGTTGCTCAGTTGAGTCCGACTCTTAGCGACCCCATAGACTGCAGCCCACCAGGCTCCTCCACCCATGGATTTTCCAGGCAAGAGTGCTGGAGTGGGGTGCCATTAGTGAATGGTAAAAATTGCAAGGGCAGATGGCTGAAGTGTGGAAACCCAGCACGGGCTCACAGGTTCACATCCAGTAGCCCTTGGATATGAACACCTATGAGGGCACAAGCTTCCTCCAGAATTTGAGTAGGCAGCTGTCAGATTCCTTTGTTAGGGGGTATGTTTCTGGTTGGGCAAAGGGGAGAGACTGGGTTGGAACAGACTGAATACCTGTTCACACTAAAGCATCAGTGAGCACTTCCCACAGCACATCTTGGGAGCAGAAGCCAGTGGCTACCTTACCTCCTAGGACCCCCATGTAGCAGAGTCAACCTCACCCCAACTGCAAGAGCAGCCGGTCCTCCCTGGAAATGAGGATGGCCCTCTGGAAGCAGCTCAGTTGCTGTATTCATCAGCATGGGCAGAGGAACAGGCAGGTGATGTTGATGGTCAAGCCACTATCCCAGGGGGCGGATCCTGCACATTGCTGTCCTGGGGATCTGCATGCACAGCTTCAGCCACTGCTTCGAAGTGCTCAGTGGCTCTCCAGAGCCTCCAGGAAGACCCTGGTCCCAGAAAAAACCCTGGAAAACAGAGAAAACTGCAAAGAGAGCAATAGACAAAATCACAGCCGCAGTCAGCTATTTCAATAAATGACCCAACAAGTAGAAAGCCATTGTAATAGAGGTGACTCCATTTTTGAGGTCTGAGTGTTAACAGCTTTTAAGCATCACCTCCCCTCTCCACTCCATATCTGGGCATGCTGATAAGCTAAACCCTAGTGCCCCATCCCTTGGCATCACGGGAAATTCATGCTATAAGTGGAAGCCTCATCCTGACTCTATTCCCTAATAACCATAAAAACCCCAAGTCAGTCTCCCTTCCCTGCCCGTCTTCTATGCCTGCTCACTCAATCTGTTTTGGATCTTAACACCTCATAATGTGAGTAACAAGGCTGTTGATCATCTTTTGATGTGTGTGTTTGTGCACGTGTGTATGCGTGTGGGTCTCAATATCCAAACCAAAATTTGGCTGGAGGTCCCTCCTGTTTCTGACCACAGCAATCACTGAGAACATATAAAACTTGAACAACACTCTCAGCTGTCTTGATTAACATTTCTAAAATCCTACCTGCCACAGAGCACACATTCTTTTTATGTGTATGTGATCTGTATACCAAGATAAGCCAGATTCAGGGTCATAAAAATGAGGGACAATTCTAAATTCTAAAGGATTCAAGTCATATAAATGACATTCTCTGACCACAATGGAATTAAATTAGAAATTAAGAACAGATTTCTGGAAAATATCCAGAGATGTTTGGAAATGAGGTAACATACTTCTAAATAACCTAAGGATTAAAAGGAGATCAAATGAGAATTAGGAAACGTTAAACAATAAAAATGAAAACATCAAAATTGATGGTATATTGCTAAAACAATACTTAGGAAATTGATAGCACTAAGCCTATATTAGAAGAGAAGATCAAATTAATGATTTCATCTTCTACCTTAAGAAATTAGCAGAGGAAGAAATTAAGTCCAAAGTAAACATAAGTGGAGTAATAAAAATCAGTAAAATAGAAAACAGGAAGAACAATAGAGAATATCAATGTAACTGAAAGACAATATATGAGAAACTCAATAAAACTGAAAAATCTATGCAAAAGTCTCTTGCATTCCTATACACTACCAACAAAAGATCAGACAGATGAGAAACAATCTCATTCACCATTCCATCAAAAACAATAAAATATCTAGAAATCAATCTACCTAAGGAGGCAAAAGACCTTTCTCAGAAACCTACAAGATACTGATGAAAAAAATGAGATAACACCAACAGATGGAGAGATATACTATGTTCTTTGATTGAAAAAAATCAACATTGTGAAAATGACTTGGGCTTCCCTGGTGGCTCAGATGGTAAAAAAAAAAATCTGCTTACAATGCAGGAACCCAGATTAAATCCCTGGGTCAGGAAGATCTCCTGGAGAAGTGAACGGCTACCCACTCCAGTATTCTTGCCTGGAGAATCCCATGAACAGAGGAGCCAGGTGGGCTACAGCCCATGGGATTGCAAAGAACTGGACATGACTGAGCAACTAAGCATCCACACGTGCACCCAAGGCAATCTATAGATTCAGTGCCATCCCTGTCAAACTACCAATGCCATTTTTCACAGAATAAGGGAAAAAATTGTTTTAAACAATTTGTATGGAAACATGAAAGACCTCAAATACCCAAAGTAATCCTGAGAAAGGAAAACAGAGGAATCAGGGTCCCTGACTTCAGACTATACTACAAAGCTACTGGCACAAAACCAGAAATATAGATCAATGGAACCGGATAGAAAGCCCAGAGACAAACCCACACACCTATGGTCACCTAATCTATCACAAAGGGGCAAGAATATACAATGGAGAAAAGACAATATCTTCAAGAAGTGGTGCTGGGAAAACTGGACAGCTACCCGTAAATGGATGAAATTAGAACACAGTGCCCTACACAGAAAGAAAATCAAAATAAAGATTTAAACGAAAGCTGGATACTATAAAACTACAGAGGAAAACATACGGAGAACACTCTGACATAAATTGGAGCATATTTTTGGATCCACCTCTTAGATTAATGGAAATAAAAACAAAAGTAAACATTTCAGTCGCTCAATCGTGTCCAACTCTTTGTAACCCCATGAATCGCAGCACGCCAGGCCTCTCTGTCCATCACCAGCTCCCAGAGTTCAAACTCATGTCCATCAAGTCAGTGATGCCATCCAGCCATCTCATCCTCTGTCGTCCCCTTCTCCTCCTGCCCCCAATCTCTCCCAGCATCAGGGTCTTTTTGAATGAGTCAACTCTTCCCATGAGGTGGCCAAAGTACTGGAGTTTCAGCCTCAGCATCAGTCCTTCCAATGAACACCCAGGACTGATCTTCTTTAGAATGGACTGGTTGGATCTCCTTGCAGTCCAAGGGACTCTCAAGCGTCTTCTCCAACACCACAGTTCAAAAGCATCAATTCTTTGGTGCTCAGCTTTCCTCACAGTCCAACTCTCACATCCATGACTACTGGAAAAACCATGGCCTTGACTAGATGGACCTTTGTTGGCAAAGTTATATCTCTGCTTTTGAATATGCTGTATAGGTGGGTCAAAACTTTCATTCCAAAGAGTAAGCATCTTTTAATTTCATGGCTGCAGTCACCATCTGCAGTGATTTTGGAGCCCCCAAAAAAATAAAGTCTGACACTGTTTCTCCTGTTTCCCCAGCTATTTCCCATGAAGTGATGGGACCAGATGCCATGATCTTCGTTTTCTGAATGTTGAGCTTTAAGCCAACTTTTTCACTCTCCTCTTTCACTTTCATCAAGAGGCTCTTCAGTTCCTCTTCATTTTCTGCCATAAGGGTGGTGTCACCTGCATATCTGGGTTATTGATATTTCTCCCAGCAATCTTGATTCCAGCTTGTGCTTCTTCCAGCCCAGTGTTTCTCATGATGTACTCTGCATATAAGTTAAATAAGCAGGGTGACAATATACAGCCTTGATGTACTCCTTTTCCTATTTGGAACCAGTCTGTTGTTCCATGTCCAGTTCTAACTGTTGCTTCCTGACCTGCATACAGATTTCTCAAGAGGCAGGTCAGGTGGTCTGGTATTCCCATCTCTCTCAGAATTTTCCACAGTTTATTGTGATCCACACAGTCAAAGGCTTTGACATAGTCAATATAGCAGAAATAGATGTTTTTTCTGGAACTCTCTTGCTTTTTCGATGATCCAGCAGGTGTTGGCAATTTGATCTCTGGTTCCTCTGCCTTTTCTAAATCCAGCTTGAACATCAGGAAGTTCACGGGTCACATAAATGGGACCTAATTAAACTTAAACGCTTTTGTGCAGGAAAGGAAACCATAAACAAAAAGACAACCCACAGAATCAGAGAAAAT
This sequence comes from Aepyceros melampus, assembly GCA_006408695.1. Taxonomy (NCBI): domain Eukaryota; kingdom Metazoa; phylum Chordata; class Mammalia; order Artiodactyla; family Bovidae; genus Aepyceros; species Aepyceros melampus. The sequence goes on from SJXQ01007182.1 coordinate 210,864, forward strand.
ATTTGAAAACAAAGTAACTGACAAGGGATTAATTTTCAAAATATACAAACAGCTTCTGCAGCTCAGTATCAAAAACAACCCAATCCAAAAATGGTGGAAGATCTATATAGACATTTCTCCAAAGACATACAGATGGCAAATGAACATAGCGTTTCTTTGGTGGTTCAATGGTAAAGAACCTGCCTGCCAATGCAGGAGATATAGGTTTGATCCGTGTGTTGAGAGATACCCGGAGTAGCAAATGGCAACACACTCCAATATTCTTCCCTGGGAAATCCCATGGACAGAGCAGTCTGGCTAGCTACAGTCCTTGGGGTTGCAAAAGTCAGACACGACTGAGCAACTAAACAACAAAAGCAAACGGACACTAACGGAAAAGATGCTCAACATCGCTCAGTATTAGAGAAACACAAATCAAAACTGCAATGAGGCATCACCTCATACCAGTCAGAATGGCCATCATCAAAAAGTCTACAAACAATAAATGCTGGAGAGGGTGTGGAGGAAAGGACCTCTCTTACACTGTTGGTGGGCATGCAGACTTGTACGGTATGGTACTGGCATAAAAACAGAAAAATAGACCAATGGAACAAGATAAAAAACCCAGAGATAAAGCCACACACCTATGGCCACCTTAGTTTTGACAAAGGAGGCCAGAATATACAACAGAGAAAAGACTGTCTTCAGTAAGTGGTGCTGAGAAAACTGGACAGCTACATTTAAAAAGATGAAATTAGAACACTGTAATACCATACACAAAAATAAATTCAAAATGGATTAAAGATTTAGAATAAAATATAGGCAGAACACTATGACACGCAGCACAGCAAGTTCCTCTTTGACTCGCCTCTAGAGTAAGCCACACTGCGTTGGGTGTAGGGTAAGGTTGCTTATTTGTGATTTTTCTTGTTTCTTGAGGTAAGACTGTGTTGCTATAAACTTCCCTCTCAGAAGGGCTTTTGCTGCTTCCCATAGGTTCTGGGTCATGGTGATTTCACTGTCATTTGTCTCTCAGTATGTTTTTTAACATCTTCTTTGATTTCTTCAGTGATTCATTGGTTATTTAATACCATATTATCTAATCTCCAGGTGTTTGTGCTTTTTTCAGTTTTTTCACTGTAATTGACTTCTAATCTCAGTATTGTGGTCAGAAAAGATGCTTGATATGATTTTAGTTTTATTAAAATTACTGAGGCTTGATTTGTGCTTTATAAACAATTTTGCATATTCTTTTCCAATTTGGACTCCTTTTATTTCTTTTTGTTTTCTAGTTGCTGTGGCTGGGACTTCCAATACTATGCTGAATAGTAGTGGCGAGAGTGGACGTTTGTTGGCAAAGTAATGTCTCTGAATTTTAGTACACTGTCTAGGTTTATCATAGCTTTTCTTCCAAGGAGCAAGTGTCTTTTAATTTTATGGCTGCAGTCACCGCCAAGAAAATAAACTCTGTCACTGTTTCCATTGTTTCCCCATCTATTTGCCATGAAGTGATGGGACCAGATACTATGATCTTAGTTTTTGAATGTTGAGTTTAAGCCAGCTTCAAGTAAAACTAACTCTTTGTAAATGATATACTATATAGAGAAAATCCTAAAGATGCTACCAGAAACTGACTACAGCTCTTCAATGAATTTGGCAAAGTTTCAGGATATGAAATATATACACAGAACTCTCTTGGATGCCTATACACTAACAATGAAAGAGCAGAGAAAGAAGTCAAGGAAGCAATCCCATTTATCATCATTTATTCTTTTTGATCTTAGCGGAAATGCTTCCAGCTTTTCCCCTTTCAGAATAATATTGTTGTTCAGTCACTCAGTCGTGTCCGACTCTTTGTGCTCTGTGGACTGTAGCACACCGAGCTTCCCTGTCTTTCACTGTCTCCCAGAGGTTGCTCAAATTCATGTCCATTGAGTCAGGGATGCAATCTAACCATCTCTTTCTCTGTCATCCCCTTCTCCTCCTCCCTTCAGTCTTGCCCAGCAACAGGGTCTTTTCCAATGAATTGGCTTTTTTCATCAGGTGGCCAAAGTATTGTAGAGTAATTATTAATCCAATTAAAAAAATACTCTTATAATTACAATGCTATAACAAACTTCAATACAAACTATGTAGCATCAGTTAGGAAATAAAAAGAAGAATTTGCTATATGACTCAGGAAACTTAGGGAACTCAAACCTGGGCTCTGGGAGGCAGGAGGGAGGTCCAAGAGAGAGGGGATATAGGTATACCTGTGGCTAATTCATGCTAATGTGTGGCAGAAACCAACACTTTCCTTCTACTAACTTTGGGTTGATTTCCTGGTTTGATCTTGCAGTCCAAGGGACTCTCAAGAGTCTTCTCCAACACCACAGTTAGAATGTATCAGTTCTTTGGCACTCAGCTTTCTTTATGGTACAACTCTCACATCCATCCATGACTACTGGAAAAACCAAGCTTGCACCTATATAGTATACTATACCAAAATCTCACGGGAAGTGCAAACCAAAAAACTACAGTAGAAACACACAAGTAAAAGCAACCCAAACACACCACTAAAGATAGTCATCAAACATAAGACAGTAGAAGAAAAGGAGAAAGAAAACCAAAAAAACCAAGTCCAAAACAATTAAGAAAATGGCAATAAGAAGATAAATATTGATAATTACCTTAAATGTAAGTGGATTAAATGCTTCAACCAAAAGAAACAGACTGACTGAATGGAGATCTATATATGTGCTGTGTACAAGAGACCCACTTCAGACCAGGGACACAGACTGAAAATGAGAGGATGGAAAAATATATTCCATGAAAATGGAATTAAAAGAATGCTGGAGTAGCAATATACTTATTAGACAAAATAAACTTTGAAATAAAGACCATTATAAGAGACAAGGAAGGACACTACACAATGATAAAAAGATCAGTCCAAGAAGATATAACAATTAGAAGTAAATATGCACCTAAAATGGGAGCATCTTGGTATACAAAGCATATAGTAACAGCCATACAAGGGGTAATCAACAGTTACTCAGTAAGAGTGGATAACGTTAACACCCCACTTACACCAATGGACAGATCATCCAGACAGAAAATTAATAAGGAAACACAAGCCTTAAATGACATACACCAGAGAGACTTAATAGACACTTATAGGACACACCATCCAAAAATAGCAGAATACACTTTCTATGCAAGTACACGCAGAACAGTCAGTCTATTCAATAAGTGGTGCTGGGAAAACTAGACAGCTACATGTAAATGAATAAAAATTGAGCATTCCCTAATGCCATACAGAAAGATAAATTCAAAATGTATTAAATACCTGAATGTAAAGCCAGATACTGTGAAACTCTTAGAGGAAAATATAGGCAGAACACTCTTTGACATAAATTGCAGCAAGTTCTTTTTGGATCCATCTCTTAGAGTGATTAAAAAAAAAATAACTAATAGATTAAATTTAAAAGCTTTCACATTGGAAAGGAAACCATAAACAAAATGAAAAAACCCTCAGAATCAGAGAAAATATTTGCAAATGAAGAGACTGAGAAGGGATTAATCTCATATATAAAACAGTTCATGCAGCTCAATATAAAAAAAAATCCCAATCAAAAAATGGGCAGGTCTAGATAGACATTTTTCCAAAGAAGACATACAGATGGCTAAAAAGCACCTGAAAAGATGGTCAACATCAGTAATTATTAAAGAAATACAAATTAAAACTACAATGAGCTATCACCTCACACCAGTCAGAATGACCATAATCAAGAAATCCACAAACAACAGACGGTGAAGAGGGTGCAGAGAAAAAGGGAATCCTCCTATACTGTTGGTGGAATGTCAATTGGTATAGCCACTATGGAGAACAATATGAAGGTTACTTAAAGAAAACTAAAAATATAGCTACCATACGATCCAGTGAAAACTATAATTTGAAAAGACACACTCACTACAATGTTCAGTGCAGCACTATTTACAAAAGCTAGTACATGTAAGCAACATAAATGTCCATCAACAGAGGAATGGATAAGGAAGATATGGTACATATGACAGAGAAAAACAATTATCATATGGTATCGCTTATATGTGGAATCTAAGAAAACGGGCTCCCCTAGTGGCTCAGATACCCAGTCCAGTGTTCTTGCCTGGAGAATCCCGGGGACGAGGGAGTCTAAGAGGGCTGCCATCTTGGGGTCACACAGAGTTGGACACGACTGAAGCGACTTAGCAGCAGCAGCAGCAGTGGCTCAGATGGTAAACAAGTTGCCTGCCTTGCAGGAGATCCAGTCTCTCTCCCTGGGTTACGAAGATCCCCTAGAGAAAGGAATGGCAGTCCACTCCAGTATTCTTGCCTGGAGAATTCCATGGACAGAGGAGCCTTGTGGGCTACAGTCCATGGGGTCATGAAGAGCTGGACATGACTGAGCAACTTTCACTTCACTTCAAAAAATGGTACAAATGTACTTATTTACGAAACAGAAATAAAGTCACAAGTGTAGAAACCAAACTTATGATTACCAAGGGGAAAAGGGGAAGGAGAGAGAAATTGGGAGACGGGAAGCCTGGCATGCTGCCGTCCATGGGGTGGCAAAGAGTCAGACGTGATTTAGTGACTGGCAGCAAAAACAACATGCACACTACTATATATAGAAGATAACAAATAAGAAAGAACCTACTTAGTACAGCAAGGGGAACTCTACTCAATACTTTGTAATGATGTCTATGAGAAAAGAATATAAAGAAGAGTCATAAATGTATCAGTTCAGTTCAGTTCCCTCAGTTGTGTCCCACTCGTTGCAACCCCATGGACTACAGCACACTGGGCTCCCAGTCCATCACCAGCTCCCGATGTTCACTCAAACTCATGTCCATTGAGTCAGTGATGCCATCCAACCATCTCATCCTCTGTCGTCTGCTTCTCCTCCAGCCTTCCAATCTTTCCCAGCAGCAGTGTCTTTTCAAATGAGTCAGTTCTTTGCATCAGGTGGACAAAGTATTGGAGTTTCAGCTTCAACATCAGTCCTTCCAAAGAATATTCAGGACTGATTCCCTTTAGGATGGAGTGGTTGGATCTCCTTGCTGTCCAAGGGACTCTCAAGAGTCTTCTCCAACACCACAGTTTAAAAGCATCAATTCTTCAGCGTTCAGCTTTCTTCATAGGCCAACTCTCATATCCACACATGACTAATGGGAGAATCCATAGCCTTGATTAGACGGACCTTTGTTGGCAAAGTAATGTCTCTGCTGTTTAACATGCTGTCTAGGTTGGTCATTACTTTTCTTCCAAAGAATAAGCGTCTTTTAATTTCATGGCTGCAGTCACCATCTGCAGTGATTTTGGAGCCCCCCAAAATAAATTCTGGCACTGTTTCCCCATCTATTGGCCATGAAGTGATGGGACCGGATGCTATTATCTTCATTTTCTGAATGTTGAGTTTTAAGCCAACTTTTTCACTCTCCTTTTTCACTTTCATCAAGAGGCCCCTTAGTTCTTCTTCACTTTCTGCCATAAGGGTGGTGTCATCTGCATATCTGAGGTCATTGATATTTCTCCCAGAAATCTTGATTCCAGCTTGTGCCTCATCCAGCCTAGCATTTCTCATGATGTACTCTGCATATAAGGTTAATAAGCAGAGTGAAGTATATAGCCTTGATGTACTCCTTTTCCTATTTGGAACCAGTCTGTTGTTCCATGTCCTGTTCTAATTTTTGCTTCCTGACCTGCATACAGATTTCTCAGGAGGCAGGTCAGGTGGTCTGGTATTCCCGTCTCTTTCAGAATTTTCCACAGTTTGTTGTGATCCACACAGTCAAAGGCTTTGGCATAGTCAATAAAGCAGAAATAGATGTTTTTCTGGAACTCTCTTGCTTTTTCAATGATCCAAAGGATGTTGGCAATTTGATCTCTGGTTCCTCTGCCTTTTCTAAAACCAGCTTGAACATCAGGAAGTTCACGGTTCACGTACTATTGAAGCCTGGCTTGGAGAATTTTGAGCATTACTTTACTAGCGTGTGAGAGTACAACTGTGTGGTAGTCTGAGCATTCTTTGGCATTGCCCTTCTTAGGGATTGAGATGAAAACTGACCTTTTCCAGTCCTGTGGCCACTGCTGAGTTTTCCAGATTTGCTGGCATATTGAGGGTAGCACTTTCACAGCATCATCTTTTAGGATTTGAAATAGCTCCACTGGAATTCCATCACCTCCACTAGCTTTGTTCATAGTGATGCTTTCTAAAGCCCACTTGACTTTACATTCCAAGATGTCTTGCTCTAGGTGAGTGATCACACCATCATGATTATCTGGGTCGTGAAGATCTTTTTTGTATAGTTCTTCTGTGTATTCTTGCCACCTCTTCTTAATATCTTTTGCTTCTGTTAGGTTCATACCATTTCTGTCCTTTATTGAGCCCTTGTTTGCATGAAATGTTCCTTGGTATCTCTAATTTTCCTGAAGAGATCTCTAGTCTTTCCCATTCTATTGTTTTCCTCTATTTCTTGGCACTGATCACTGAGGAAGTCTTTCTTATCTCTCCTTGCTATTTGGAATTCTGCATTCACATGGGTATATCTTTCCTTTTCTCCTTTGCCTTTAGTTTCTTTTTTTCACAGCTATTTGTAAGGCCTCCTCAGACAGTCATTTTGCATTTCTTTTTCTTGGGGAGGTCTTGATCCCTGTCTCCTGTACAATGTCACAAACTTCCATCCACAGTTCATCAGGCACTCTGTCTATCAGATCTAGTCCCTTAAATCTATTTCTCCCTTCCACTGTATAATCATAGGGGATTTGATTTAGGTCATACTTGAATGGTCTAGTGGTTTTCCCTACTTTCTTCAATTCAAGTCTTAATTTGACAATCAGGAGCTCATGATCTGAGCCACAGTCAGCTCCTGGTCTTGTTTTTGTTGACTGTATAGAGCTTCTCCATCTTTGGCTGTAAAGAATATAATCAATCTGATTTCGGTGTTGACCATCTGGTGATGTCCATGTGTAGAGTCTTCTCTTGTGTGTATAACAAAATATACATAACTGATTCACTTTGCTGTACAGCAGAAACTAACACAACATTGTAAATCAATTATACTCCAATAAAAATTAATTTAAACATTAAAATAAATAAGTAAAAGGGATTCAGTTCAGTTCAGTTCAATTCAGTCGCTCAGTCATGTCCGACTCTGCAACACCATGAATCGCAGCACGCCAGGCCTCCCTGTCCATCACCAACTCCCGGAGTTCACTCAGACTCACGTCCATTGAGTCAGTGATGCCATCCAGCCATCTCATCCTCTGTCGTCCCCTTCTCCTCCTGCCCCCAATCCCTCCCAGGGATTAGTATATTGATTAACTAGCTGGAAAATGTATGCAATCATACTTCACATCAGACACCTTGGTAAATTCATAAGTTATTAAAAAATTAAATATAAATGAAACTGAGGAAGCAACAAAGGAAAATATAGTTAAGATTTGATCTCAGATTGGTATGGAAAAGGATTGGTTTTGAAAAAAGCATGGAATATACTTTTTAAGCATAAAAGCAAAGAAGAAACAATAAAGGAAAACACTGCCTATTAAAAAATTAAAGAAGTCTCTACACTTAAAAAAACATTCTGGAAGACAGAGCCAAGATGGCGACAAAAAGTCCAGGGCCTCCCCAACCCAGGAAACTTGCCAGATGCTGGTGGGGC
>SJXQ01007182.1:221276-322927 GCA_006408695.1 Aepyceros melampus
CTGAGATTTGCACCACCCAGGGGCCCTTCCACCTTCTAGGGTCCCCCTCTGCTCTCTGGGATCCCCTATACTCTCCAGGGATCTCCTCTGCCCTCCAGGGCCCTCTCCTCCCTCCAGGGCCTCCTCCTCCCTCCAGGCTGAGATTTGCGCCACCCAGGGGCCCCTTCCACCTTCTAGGGTCCCCCTTTGCTCTCTGGGATCCCCACCACTCTCCAGGGATCTCCTCTGCCCTCCAGGACCTCTCCTCCCTCGGGGGGCCCCTCCTCCCTCAGGGCCCTTCTCCTCCCTCTGGGGCCCCCTCCTCCCTCCTCCCTCCTCCCTCCAGGCTGAGATTTGTGCTACTCAGGGGCCTCCTCCACCTTCTAGGGTCCCCTTCTGCTTTCCAGCTTCCTTCTCCCTCCAAGGCCCCTATCCTTTGGGCCTCCCCATCCTTCCATACCCTCCTCCTTTAGGGACTCCCTCCATCCTACAGGGCACCTCCATCTTCTGGGGACCCACCTCCACCCTCTAGAGTCTCCTTTGTCTTTCAGCATCCCTCTGAGGGCACTCTCTGCCCATGTAGATCCTGTGAGTACAAGAGAGAGGGGAGACAGAGCAGGGTTGGCTGGGGGAGGGTCCCTGCAGCTGTGGAGAACCCATCCAGCATTCCCCTTCCCACTTGGCCCTGGGGAGCCTCCTGGAGCCCTGGCCTGTTCCTTTGCAGTTTGAAGCTGGAGGCACTGAAGAGGCCTCCTTGACTGGGTGCAATCAGGCCACCCCCCTATGCCCACTAGGGCCTTTTCTGAAGGCATGGGTCCTGACTCAGGACTCTACAACCCCACTCCAAGTCTCACCCTCACCTAAACAGTGACACTGCCTAGGCCCTTCCCCACCTAGACTCTGCCCTTCACAGGCATGGTTTTTTTCTGCCTTTGTTGTTGTTGGTTTGAGGGAGTTTTGGTTTCTTTTGTTTTTCTACTATTTGCCAGTGGAGTTCAGTTTTACCCTCCAGTGGTTATTTGATACATATTTTACATATTCTTGTTTTCTCTACTATTTCTATTAGTTTTCTAAATTTTCTTTTTTTACTCTCTTACTATTCTGTTCCCTCTTGTCTTTATGTGGGGGGTGGGGGGAAAGAAAGAAAAGAAAAAAAAGGAAAAAGAGAGAGAAAAGCAGAACAATAACAAAGAATAAAGAAAAATAAATAAATTTAGAATAGTAACAGATACATTAGAAAAAGTAGAGTATATTTTAAGTGACCCCGGAGGGTCCAATAGTTATATAACTCCATTAGTTATAGTCCAGTTTTACCCTCCGGGGTCACTTAAAATATACTCTTACTTTTTCTAATGTATCTGTTGCTGCTGCTAAGTCGCTTCTGTTGTGTCTGACTCTGTGCGACCCCATAGACGGTAGCCCACCAGGCTCCCCCGTCCCTGAGATTCTCCAGGCAAGAAAACTGGAATGGTTGCCATTTCCTTCTCCAATGCATGAAAGTGAAAAGTGAAAGTGAAGTCGCTCAGTTGTGTCCAACTCTTCAGGACCCCATGTAGACTACAGCCTACCAGGCTCCTTGCCAATGGGATTTTCCAAGCAAGAGTACTGGAGTGGATTATGTATCTGTTACTATTCTAAATTTATTTATTTTTCATTATTCTTTGTTATTGTTATGCTTTTCTCTCCCTTTTTCCTTTCTTTCTTTTTCCCTCCCACACTCCACTGCTCGTGGGTTCCCCTTTCATGAGGCAAGAGCACTGAGTTTGAACTTCTGGAGTAACAGAGAATGTCAGGCCACAGGAATATTAATCAGAGTGATGTATCCCAGAGGTCTGCATCTCAACACCAAGACTTGGCTCTATCCAACTGCCTGCAACCTCCAATGCTGGAAACCTCAGGCCAAACAACTAGTGAGACAAGAATGCAGTCTCACACATCAAAAATATAAAGAAACAACAAAAAATATGTTAAGGATGAAGGAGCAAGGTAAAAAGCTATAAGAGCAAATAAATGAAGAGGAAATAGGCAACCTATGTGAAAAAGAATTTAGAATAATGACAGTAAAGAAGATTCATATTATCAACAAAAGAATGGAGAAAATGCAAGAAACATTTAACATATTTAACAGAGATCTGGAAGAAATAAAGAATGAACAAACAGTAATAAAAACAATTACTGAAATTAAAAATACTCTAGAAGGAATCAACAGCAGAATAACTGAGGCAGAAGAATGGATAAGTGAGCTGGAAGAAGAATGACAGAAATAACTGCTGAGGATCAGAATAGAGAAAAAAGATTTAAAAGAATTGAGGACATTCTCAGAGATTTCTGGGACAATATTCAATGCATCAAAATTTTATTTATATGGGTCCCCAAAGAGGAAGACAAAAAGAAAGAGCATGATAAAATACTTGAGATTATGGTAAAAAAATTTCCTAACATATGGAAAAGGAAGGCAAATTGGAAGTATTCAAACAGGAGATGGCAAGAGTGAACATTGACCTTTTAGGAATCAATGAAATAAAATGGACTGAAATGGGTGAATTTAACTCAGATGACCATTATATCTACTACTGTGGGCAAGAATCCCTTAGAAGGATGGAGTAGCCATCATAGTCAACAAAAGAGTCTGAAATGCAGTACTTGGATACAGTCTCAAAAACAGCAGAATGATCTCTGCTCATTTCCAAGGCAAACCATCCAATATCACAGTAATCCAAGACTATGCCCTGACCAATAATGCTGAAGAAGCATTCAAGAAATGGTTCTATGAAGACCTACAAGACCTTCTAGAACTAACACCCGAAAAAGAGGTCCTTTTCGTTACAGGGGACTGGAATGCAAAAGTAGGAAGTCAAGAGATACCTGGAGTAACAAGCAAATGTTGCCTTGGAGTACAGAATGAAGCAGGGCAAAGGCTAACAGAGTTCTGCCAAGAGAATGCACTGGTCATAGCAAACACCCTCTTCCAACAACACAAGAGATGACTCTAAACAGGGTCATCTCTTGTTGACCAGATGGTCAACACTGAAGTCATATTGATTATATTCTTTGCAGCCAAAGATGGAGAAGCTCTATACAGTCAACAAAAACAAGACCAGGAGCTGACTGTGGCTCAGATCATGAATCCCTTATTGCCAAATTCAGACTTAAAGAAAGTAGGGAAAACCACTAGACCATTCAGGTTTGACCTAAATCAAATCCCGACTATATACGGGAAGTGACAAATAGATTCAAGGGATTAGATTTGACAGACAGAATGCCTGAAGAACTATGGATGAAGGTTTGTGGAAACCATACACAAGGCAGGGATCAAGAACATCTCCAAGAAAAAGAAATGCAAAAGGCAAAATGGCTGTCTGAGGAGACCTTACATATAGCTGAGAAAAAAAGAGAAGTTACAGGCAAAGGAGAAAAGGAGAAGGAAATGGCAGCCCACTCCAGTACTCTTGCCTGGAAAATCCCATGGACAGAGGAGCCTGGTAGGCTATAGTCCATGCAGTCACAAAGAGTCTAACATGACTGAGTGACTTCACTTTGACTTTTCACTTTCATGCATTGGAGAAGGAAATGGCAACCCATTCCAATGTTCTTGCCTGGAGAATGCCAGGGACGGAGGAGTTGGTGGGCTGCCATCTATGGGGTCACACAGAGTCTGATATGACTGAAGTGATTTAGCAGCAGCAGAAAAGGAAAGATATACCTATTTGAATGCAGGGTTCCAAAGAATAGCAAGGAGAGATAAGAAAGCCTTCCTCAGGGATCAATGCAAAGAAATAGAGGAAAACAATAGAATGAGAAAACTTGGAGAACTCTTCAAGAAAATTAGAGATACCAAGGGAATATTTCATGCAAAGATGAGTTCAATAAAGGACAGAAATTATATGGACCTAACAGAAGCAGAAGATATTAAGAAGAGGTGGCAAGAATACACGAAGAACTATCTAAAAAAGATCTTCATGACCCAGATAATCACGATGGTGTGATCACTCACCTAGAGCCAGACATCTTGGAATGTGAAGTCAAGTGGGCCTTAGAAAGCATCACTACGAACAAAGCTAGTGGAGATGATGAAATTCCAGTGGAGCTATTCCAAATCCTAAAAGATGATGCTGTGAAAGTGCTACCCTCAATATGCCAGCAAATCTGGAAAACTCAGCAGTGGCCACAGGACTGGAAGAGGTCAATTTTCATTCCAATCCCTAAGAAGGGCAATGTGAAAGAATGCTCAGACTACCAAACAAATGCATTCATCTCACATGCTAGTAAAGTAATGCTCAAAATTCTCCAAGCCAGGCTTCAATAGTACGTGAACCGTGAACTTTCAGATGTTCAAGCTGGGTTTAGAAAAGGCAGAGGAACCAGAGAACAAATTGCCAACATCCTTTGGATCATTGAAAAAGCAAGAGAGTTCCAGAAAAACATCTATTTCTCCTTTATTGACTATGCCAAAGCCTTTGACTGTGTGGATCACAACAAACTGTGGAAAATTCTGAAAGAGATGGGAATACCAGACCATCTGACCTCCCTCCTGAGAAATCTGTATGTAGGTCAGGAAGCAAAAGTTAGAACAGGACATGGAACAACAGACTGGTTCCAAATAGGAAAAGGAGTACATCAAGGCTGTATATTGTTACTCTGCCATTAAACTTATAAGCAGAGTACATAATGAGAAACGTTGGGCTGGATGAAGCACAAGCTGGAATCAAGATTTCCAGGAGAAATATCAGTGCCCTCAGATATACAGATGACACCACCCTCATGGCAGAAAGTGAAGAAGAACTAAGGAGCTCTTGATGAAAGTGAAAGAGGAGAGTGAAAAAGTTTGGCTTAAAACTCAACATTCAGAAAAATGAAGATCACAGCATCTGGTCCCATCACTTCATGGCAAATAGATGGGGAACAGTGGAAACAGTGGCAGAATTTATTTTGGGGAGCTCCAAAATCACTGAAGATGGTGACTGCAGCCATGAAATTAAAAGACGCTTATTCTTTTGAAGAAAAGTAATGACCAACCTAGACAGCATATTAAAAAGCAGAGACATTATTTTGCCAACAAAATTCCATCAAATCAAAGGTATGATTTTTCTAGTAGTCATGTATGGAAGTTAGAGCTGGCCTATGAAGAAAGCTGAATGCTGAAGAATTGATGCTTTTAAACTGTTTTTGGAGAAGACTCTTGAGAGTCCCTTGGACTGCAAGGAGATCCAACCACTCCATCATAAAGAAGATCAGTCCTGGGTGTCCTGGAAGGACTGATGTTGAAGCTGAAACTCCAATACTTTAGCCACCTGATGTGAAGAACTGACTCATTTGAAAAGACCCTGTTGCTGGGAAAGATTGAAGGCTGGAGGAGAAGGGGACGACAGAGGATGAAATAGTTGGATGGAATCACCGACTCGATGGACATGAGTTTGAGTAAACATCGGGAGTTGGTGATGGACAGGGAGGCCTGGTGTGCTGCAGTCCATATGGTCACAAAGAGTCGAACATGACTGAGTGACTAGACTCTAACTGCAACTGTAAGGAAGCCCAGAGAATCCCATACTGGATAAACCCAAAGAGAAATTCACCAAGACATATATTAATCAAACTAACTAAAATGAAACACAATGAATAAATATTAAAGGCAGCAAGGGAAAAGCAAAAAATAACATACAAAATATCCTCATAATGTTAACAGCTGATTTTTCAGCAAGGACTCTGCAGGCCAGAAGTGAGTGGCAGAATATACTTAAAGTGATAGAAGGAAAAAAATTTACAAACAAGATTGCTCTGTTCAGCAAAGATCTTATTCAGATTCAAAGGAGAAATCAGAAACTTTACAGACAGCCAAAAGTGGTACAGAGAATTCAGTACCACCGAACCAGCTTTACAACAAATGCTAAAGGAACTTCTCTAGACAGGAAACACAAGAGAAAGAAGAGGCCTACAAAAACAAACTCAAAACAATAAATGGTAATAGGCTCATACATATCAATAATTGCCTTAGATATAAATGGACTAAATGCGCCAATCAAAAGACACAAAATGGATGAATGGATACAAAAATAAGACCTGTATGTTTCTTTCCTTCTACTAACTTTGATTTGTGTTTGTTCTTCTTTCTCTAGTTCTTTTAGGTGTAAAGTTAGGTTGTTTATTTGAGATTTTCCTTGTTTCCTGAGATAAGGTTGTATCACTATTAACTTCCCTCTTAGAACTGCTTTAGCTGCATGTCATAGGTTTTGGACTGTTGAGTTTTTTTGTTTTAATCTATAGTTATTTTTTTAAATTTCCTACTTGATTTCTTCAATGATCCACTGGTTGTATAGTAACATATTGTTTAGCCTCCATGTGTTCGTGTGTTTTGCAATTTTTTCCTTGTAGCTGATATCTAATCTCATACAATGGTTGGAAAAGATGCTTGATGTGATTTTAATTTTTAAAAATTTCCTGAGACTTCTTCTGTGGCCTAGAATATGATCTATCCTGGAGAATATTCCATGTGCACTTGAAAAAAAACTGTGTGTTCTGCTGCTTTCTGATGGAATGCTCTATAAGTATTAATTAAGTCCATTTGGTCTAATGTGTCATTTAAGGTCAGCCCATATCTTCTTTATCCATTCATCTGTTGAGATGGGCACTTTCATTGTTCCCATATCTTGGCAATTTTAAATAATTCTGTTATGAACATTGGGATGCATGTTCTTTTTAAATTAGTATGTTCATTTTTTTCATATATTTATCCAGGAGTGGAGCTGCTGTGTCATATTGTAATTCGATTTTTAGTGTTTTGAGAAACCTCCATACAGTTTTCTACAGTGGCTATACCAATTTACATTGCTACCAACAGTGTACAAGGATTCCCTTTTCTTCACATTCTCAGTAACATTTGTTATTTTGGGGTTTTTTTGATGTTATCCATTCTGACAAGTGTGAGGTGATATCTCATTGTGTGTTTGATTTTCATTTCTCTGATGATTAACTATGTTGAATATCTTTTCATATGCCTGTTAACCATCTGCATTTCTTCTTTGGGAAAATGTCTATTTAGGTCTTCTGTTCATTTTTAAATCAAAGTGTTTTCTTCTGATGTTGAGTTGTAAAAGCTACATATTTTGGAAATTACTCTCTTGTCAGTCTCACCATTTGCAAATATTTTCTCCCATTCAGTAGGTTGTCTTTTCATTTTGTCAATGGTTTCCTTTGTTGTACAAATCCTTTTAAGTTTAATTAGGTCCCATTTGTTTATTTTTGTTTTTATTTCCCTTGCTTTAGGTGACAGATCAAAAAATTACTGCTATAATTTGTCACTGAGTGTTCTGCCTATGTTTTCTTCTAAGAGTTTTATGGTTTCCAGTCTTACATTTAGGTCTTTAATCCATTTTGATTTTATTTTTGTATATACTGTTGGAACCGCCAGTGTATTCTGTTGCAAGCTTGTTAGGATTTAGCTGCTACTTTGCTATTCCAGTTGCTGCTGCTGCATGCTCTTTTTCTCCAAAAATAACTCTTACTGTTGATGTTTCATTTCCTGTTTTCTTCATAGTTGTAGATTTAATATATTTTTATTGTTTGTCTAGTTTTAGTGAGGTCTCAGGAAGTGAGGTGAAGTAGATTGTTACTCTATCATCTGAAATTGAAAGCACTCCATTCTAGGCTTTGTATATAACCTGCTTTTGAATTTGGGTTAGAAAAAAGTAATAATGTTCCTGCTTAGGACCCTTGGGGCCTTTCCAGGGATATTCCCCCCAACATGTCCCCTACTTATCTCTTGTTTATAGAAAACCTTTAACATCCTAGGCCTTCCTCAAGTTCCAAATTTAATCAGAGAAGTGAGAAAATGCAGAAACAAAGGGAAAAAGTTAAGCAAGACAAAATAAGAATTGTTTAGTCATAAAACAAAGTCAAGGATATTAAGTTTATCTTCAAGGATTATAAATAATATCCTGAGCCACATCCTTGAGTTGTTTTGCAGGTTCTAAAACCCCCAACTGGTGGAAGAAGTTAAGTGCTTACCACCAGCAAGTAGACCTAGGCCAGTTCAAAGCAGAAGGTTGATGACGTTGACTCTAGAAACATCACCCATCAGTCAGAGAATTGAGCACAAGCTGCTCATATCCTGGGACTTTCTCCCTCACAATGTATTTAAAGTTCTTCCCAGAAAGCCATTAGGGAGTTCAGGTCTACTGAGCATGGTCTGCCTGTTCTTGCTTGCCACACAATGGTACCTTGCAAAAAATGCTGTACTTTCCTTAACCACAAACTGCTGTCTGTAGATTATTTTTAATGCATATGGATGAGGAGATCCATCCAAGTTTGGTTGAGTAATAATAATTGTAGCATTCCTTTCTAAAGCCAAGTCTACCTGAGAGTGAAAATTTCTCACTTGTGTCTGACTATGCAACCCCATGGACTGTAGCCCACCAGGTTCCTCGTTCCATGGGATTCTCCAGGCAAGAATACTGGGGTGTGTAGCCATTCCCTTCTCCAGGGGATCTTCCCAACCAAGGGATTGAACTGGGTTACTGGATCTATGGGAAAGGTCTATTATCTTAGTGAGATTCAATCTCTGACAGGAGGAAGGGGAGGCGTGTGGGTTGAAATACTTTGCGAAATGCTTTGCTATTTCTCTCCTCTTCCTTTCTTACCTTTGCCCATTTGACTCATTATGGTGAGATACACTCTCATCATAAACTCCACCCATGGCACAGTGCCTTACAATCAAAGGGATGCCTGAGGAGTAAAGATTTGGACCACACATGTAACACCTCAGTTTTTAAGTTTACCACCTGAGTGATAGGCCCTCAAATCACCTAGCTCTGGGAATCAACAGGGTTTGCAACATTGTCTCAAAGGACCATGAAAAACAAAGAAGCATTTTTGGTTGATGTGTAATTGATATATAACATTATATTCGTTTCAGGTTTAAGGAAGCAATTTTTAAATGAGTGAGTGAGCGTTCCTTTGCACTTACAGCTTCAAGCTCACCACAGAGGTAGCAGACAAAAATACCCATCTCCCAGTTTCTCACTGGAAGGGAATTGACAGCACATTTTTCCAGTTGCTGCCTAAGGGTTTTGCTTCTAATCTGCTTGTATGTGACTGACTGGGATACTCTCAGGAGCCTGAAATAACTGATGGGCACAGCTATCCTCATCTATCCCTGATTCATTCCAACAGTAATACCAAGTCTCTTGCTTATGACTGAAAAAAGTTTTTCCATGCATCTAGCACCCCAACTGTTATGACTGCCACCTGAGGGACTGGCTCCCAAATCATTGATCTCTGGGAGATAACAGGGCTCAGCATTCTTGAGTCCCAGAGGGCCACAGAAAACCAAAGAAATGTTTCTGTGTGGGCACACTAGCACTCTAGTGACTATTTCTTCTGACTCAACAGAGAGTGAGTAAGCAAAAACCTCAGTTTCTGGTTCCTTACTACTTTATTAATGTCCTAATTTTCCCAACTTCTGCCTGAAGATTGGACTTCCATTTAGCTTATATCCAGGAGCTGAATGGGGCAGGCAGTTATTAGTCCTCCAGGAGCCTGAACAGAAATATGGGCATTTCCAACACCTCTGAGACACTGATGAGTCTAATCTATTGGAAGTCAGTTTGGACAATCTCAAACATTTGAGAGGCAACCAGGAACCCAGGCAATGTGTATTGATAAGATTCATCTACACAAAGCCAATTTCTCAAGACTGGGATAAGTGGTTGTTTTATTTAATGTAAAGAAATCAATATAGAAAGCTAAGAAAAATGAAAAAGAGGGAAATGTTACAAACAAAAGAACAAGAAAAATCTTTAAAAACCAAGCTTAATGAAATGAAGATTAGCTATTTACCTGAAAGAGAGTTTAAAATAATAGTCATAAAGATACTCACCAAGGTAAGGAGAGCAATGCATGAACAAAATGAGAATTTCAACACATACAAAATATTTTTTAAAATACCAACAAAAATCACAGAACTGAATAACAATAAATAAGTTGAAAATTTCAATCAAGGGTTCAACACCAGACTAGATGAACCTGAAGAAAGGACAATGAACTTAAAGAGAAGTCGATGGGAATCGTCTATCAGAGGAGCAAAAAGAAAAAAGAATGAAAACCAGAGAAAGCATAAGGGACTTAGAGAATACCATCAAATGGACCAATACATGTGTTAGAGGTGTCCTAGAAGGAGAAAGGGAAAAATAAAGAAACAGGAAATTTATTTTAAAAAATAAAGACTGAACCTTTCCAAGCAGAGAAAAAGAAACAAACATCCAGACCCAGGGAGACCAAAAAACTACCCAAAAAGATGAATCCAAAGAGGCTCACATCAAGATACATTACAATTAAGTTGTCTAAAGTTAAAGGTAGAGAGAAAATCTTAAAAGTAGCAGAAGAAAGCAAATTGTTACATGCAAGCAAACCCCATAAAACTATCAGTGGATTTTTCAACCAAAAGCTTGCAGGCCAGAGGGAGTGAACTAATATATTCAGAGTGCTGAAAGAAAAAAAAAAAAAAGATATAAAAGTTTCCCAGACAAACAAAAGCTGAAAGAGTTCATCAACACTAGAAATGCCTTATTAAAAAAGTTAAAGGGGGTTTCTTCAGGTTGAAATGAAAGAATACTAATTAGTAACATGACAACAGATGAAATTGTAAAACTCATTGGTAAAGGTAAATACAGAGTTAAATTCATAACTCTAATGTTACAGTGGTAATATGTAAATCATTTCTAACTCTAGTATAAAAGTTAAAAGACAAAAAAGTATTAAACACAACCAAAATCAAGAAACAAGGGAGGATAAAAATGTAGAGTTTTTGTATGCATATATATTCAAAGCAGAGTTATTAACAAATTAGACTATAAGATCTTTTATGTAAATTTCATGTTAACCAGCTATATACTGCTTAAAGGGATTCACTTTAGCTTTAAGGACACACATAAACTGACAGCCAAGGGATGTAAAAAAAGATATTTGATGTAAACAGAAATCAAAAGAGAATGAGTGTAGCTATATTTATATAAGACAAAATAAACTTGAAGTCAAAAACTGTAATGAGACAACATCGTCACTATATGATGATAAAGAGGTTAATTATCAAGAGAATGTAACAATTATAAATAATTATTCATGCAACATCAGAATGCCTAAATGTATAAAGCAAATATTAGTAGACCTGAAGGGAGAAATAGACAACAATGCAGGAATAGTAAGGGACTTCAATACCCCACTTTCAACCATGGATAGAACATACAGACAGAAAATCATTAAAGAAATCAGGCATAACTATACCGTAAGTTAAATGAACTTAACAGACATGTACAGAACATTTCATCCAAAAGAAGTTGAATACACACTTGAGTGCACACAGAACATTTTCAAGGATAGAGCAAGTGATAGACTGTGAAACAGTATTAACAAATTTAAGATTGAAATGATACCAGTAGTCTTTCCTAGGACTTCTCTGGCCGCCAAGTGGTTAAGAATCCACACGCCAATGCAGGAGACAAGATACCTGGTCCTGGAAGATTCCACATACTGTTTGACAAAAGCCCATGCACTACAATAGGAGAAGCAACTGCAATGAGAAGCCCATGCACCACAATTAGAAAGTAATTCCTGCTCACTGCAATTATAGAAAGCCCACACACTGTAAGTAATGAAGACCCAGTGGAGCCATCAATAAGCAAATTCTTCAGAAAGGAAAATACTCATTCTAAAAAAGAATCTTTTCTAACCAAAATGGTATGAAAGTAGAAATCAATAACAAGAGAAAAATTGGAAAAGTAACAAATATGTGAAGATTAAGCAACATCTCCAGAACAACCAATGGGTTAAAAAAGGAATAGAAGAGAAATCAAAAAACGTCTTGAGACAAATGAAAGCATAGCATATTAAAGCTTATTAGATGTAACAAAAATAGTTTTAATAGGGACATTTATAGAGATACATATCTATATTAAACAAGATAAATTTACATGTCAAGGAACTAGAAAAAGAAGATAAAACTAAGCCCCAAATAAGTAGTAGGAAAGAAATAACAAAGAGCAGAAATAAATGAAACAGAAACTAGAAAAAAAACAGAGAACAACAAAATGAAGAGCTGTTCTTTTAAGAGATTTAAAAAAAAACCCACAAACTTTTAGCTAGACAAAGGAAAAAGAGAGAAGACTCATAAATGAAAGAGGAAATATTATATTTCAGTTCAGTTCAGTTCAGTTCAGTCGCTCAGTTGTGTCCGACTCTTTGCGATCCCATGAATTGCAGCACGCCAGGCCTCCCTGTCCATCACCAGCTCCCGGAGTTCACTCAGACTCACATCCATTGAGTTGGTGATGCCATCCAGCCATCTCATCCTCTGTCATCCCCTTCTCCTCCTGCCCCCAATCCCTCCCAGCATCAGAGTCTTTTCCAATGAGTCAACTCTTCACATGAGGTGGTCAAAGTACTGGAGTTTCAGCTTTAGCATCATTCCTCACAAAGAACACCCAGGGTTGATCTCCTTCAGAATGGACTGGTTGGATCTCCTTGCAGTCCAAGGGGCTCTCAAGAGTCTTCTCCAACACCACAGTTCAAAAGCATCAATTCTTCGGCGCTCAGCCTTCTTCACAGTCCAACTCTCACATCCATACATGACCACAGGAAAAACCATAGCCTTGACTAGGCGGACCTTAGTCAGCAAAGTAATGTCTCTGCTTTTGAATATGCTATCTAGGTTGGTCATAACTTTTCTTCCAAGGAGGAAGCGTCTTTTAATTTCATGGCCGCAATCACCATCTGCAGTGAATTTGGACCCCAAAAAAGTAAAGTCTGACACTGTTTCCCCATCTATTTCCCATGAAGTGATGGGACCGGATGTTGTGATCTTCGTTTTCTGAATGTTGAGCTTTAAGCCAAATTTTTCACTCTCCTCTTTCACTTTCATCAAGAGGCTTTTTAGTTCCTCTTCACTTTCTGCCATAAGGGTGGTGTCATCTGCATATCTGAGGTTATTGATATTTCTCCCAGCAATCTTGATTCCAGCTTGTGTTTCTTCCAGTCCAGTGTTTCTCATGATGNCTCCTCTTTCACTTTCATCAAGAGGCTTTTTAGTTCCTCTTCACTTTCTGCCATAAGGGTGGTGTCATCTGCATATCTGAGGTTATTGATATTTCTCCCAGCAATCTTGATTCCAGCTTGTGTTTCTTCCAGTCCAGTGTTTCTCATGATGTACTCTGCATATAAGTTAAATAAGCAGGGTGACAATATACAGCCTTGATGTACTCCTTTTCCTAATAGAGATTATATAAGCCCACAGTTAACATCATATTTGATGATAAAAAGCTAAAAGATTTGCCTTTAACACCAAAATAAGACAAGAAAGTTCATTTTGCCAGTTCTATTCAACATAGTACTGGAAGTATATGGAAGTACTAGAAGCCAATAATTATGGAAGGAAAAATAAAATTCATCCAAATTGGAAAAAAGTAAAATGTCTCTGCTTGCAGATGACATGATACTGTACATAGAAAACCCTAAAGACTCCACAAAAGAAAACTATTACAACTAATAAGCAAACTCAGTAAAGTGGCAGGATATAAAATCAATACATAAAAATCAGTTACATTTCTATAAACAACAAACAATTGAAAAGAGAAATTTTTAAAAAGTCTCATTTACAATATACTAAAAAACAGAAACTTAGAAGTAAATTTAATCAAGGAGGTGAAAATGTTGTACATTGAAAACTATAAAACACTGATAAAAGAAACTGAAGAAACCTCAGCAAATGGAGATAGTCTGTGCTCATGGATTAGAAGAATTAATATTCTTGAAATATTCATCCTAATGAAAGCAATCTACAGGTCCTTAATGAAAGCAATAGATTCCTATCCTATCAAAACAACTCCTATCAAAATCCAATGACATTTTCCACAGGAAGTTTTTTTAAATAAATTTGCTGCTGCTACTGCTGCTAAATTGCTTCAGTCGTGTCCAACTCTGTGCGACTCCATAGATGGCAGCCCACCAGGCTCCCCCATCCCTGAGATTCTCCAGGGAAGAACACCAGAGTGGGTTGCCATTTCCTTCTCCAATGCATGAAAATGAAAAGTGAAAGTGAAGTTGCTCAATGGTGTCCAACTCTTCATGACCCCATGGACTGCAGCCCACCAGGCTCCTCCATCCATGGGGATTTTCCAGGCAAGAGTACTGGAGTGGGGTGCCATTGCCTTTATTTATTTTCAATTAAAGGATAATTGCTTCACAATATTATGTTGGCCTCTGCCACACATCAACATGAGTCAGCCATAGGTATACATATGTCCCCTCCCTCTTGAACCTCCCTCCCACCCACAGAAATTTTTTAAAAACAAAAGACCCTCACATAGCCAAAGCAACATTAAGCAAGAAGAGGGAAACTGGAGGCTTCCTTTTTCCTGATTTCAAACTATATTGCAATGCTATAATAATTAAAACAGACAACAGATCAATGAAACAGAAGAGAAAACCCAGAGATTAACCAACACATATGATCAATTAAGGTCTATATAGTCAAAGCTATTGTTTTTCCAGTAGTCATGTATGGATGTAAGAGTTGGACAATAGAGAAGACTGAGCACCAAAAAGTTTCAAACTGTGGTGCTGGAGAAGTCTCTTGAGAGTCCCTTGGATAGCAAGATCAAACCAGTCAATCCTAAAGGAAACCAACCCTGAATTTTCATTGGAAGGACTGATGCTGAGGCTGAAGTTCCAATACTCTGCCACCTGATGTGAAGGGCCAACTCATTGGAAAAGACCCTGAATCTGGGAAAGATTGAGGGCAAGAGGAGAAGGGGGTGACAGAGGATAAGATGATTGGATGGCATCACTGACTCAATGGATGTGAGTCTGAGCAAACTCCGGGAGATAGTGAAGGACAGGGAAGCCTGGTGTGCTGCAGTCTTGGGATCACAAAGAGTCTGACGTGACTTAGCAATAGAGCAGAGGGTCGGGCACGACTGAGCGACTTCACTTTCACTTTTCACTTTCCTGCATTGGAGAAGGAAATGGCAAGCCACTCCAGTGTTCTTGCCTGGAGAATCCCAGGGATGGGGGAGCCTGATGGGCTGCCCTCTGTGGGGTTGCAGAGTCGGACACAACTGAAGTGACTTAGCAGTAGCAGTAGAAGCAGTAGAGCAACAATTTTCAGTCAAAGGTGCCAAGAATATATATGGACAAAGGGTAGCCTCTTTAACAAATAGTGCTGAGAAAAGTGTATACCTATATGCAAATAAATGAAACTGGACTCCTATCTTATACCATACACAAAAATTAACTCAAATGGATTAAAAATTAGAATTTAAGACCTGAAACCATGACACTCTTAGCTTATAGGGGATCAACTCCTTGACATGGTCTTGGCAATGAGTTTTTGGATTTGACACCAAAAGGAAAAAAAAAGGTCACAGGCAATGAAGGCAAAAATAAGCAAGTGGGATATATCCAGTGAAGAAGCTTCTGTACAGCAAATGAAACCATCAACAAAATTAAAGGCAACCTATGGAATGAGAGATAATACTTGCAAACCACATATCCAGTAAAAGGTTAATGTCCAAAGTATATAAGAAACTTGTACAACTCAATAACGTAGATAAATAACCAGATTTTTAAATGTGCAAAGGACCAGACAGACATTTTTCCAGAAACAATAGATACATGAAAAGTTGCTATCACTAATCATCAAGGAAATGCAAATCAAAACCACAATGAGTTATCATCTCACAACTGTTAATAAATCTAACATTATTAAAAAGACAGGAGAGAAATTTTGGTGAGATGCCTGAAACGGGGAACACTTGTACACTTTTGGATGGGGGTTGTAAACTGGCCTAGTCGCTGTGGAAAACAGTATAGTTTCCTACTTTGGCCACCTTATGCGAAGAGTTGACTCATTAGAAAAGACCCTGATGCTGGGAGGGATTAGGGCAGGAGGAGACGGGACGACCGAGGATGAGATGGCTGGATGGCATCATGGACTCAATGGACGTGAGTCTGAGTGAACTCCGGGAGTTGGTGATGGACAGGGAGGCCTGGCGTACTGCGATTCATGGGGTCGCAAAGAGTCGGACACGACTGAGCGACTGAACTGAACTGAACTGACCATATTTTCCAGCAATCTCACTTCTAGATACATATGTAAAGGAAATAAAACCACTACCTTGAAAAGATATCAGTTCTTCCATGCTTGCTGCTGTGCTGTTTGCTCAGTCATGTCTTGCTCTTTGTGACCCAATCGACTGCAGCCCGCCAGGCTCCTCTGTCCTTTGGAAGTTTTCAGGCAAGAATACTGGAGCAGGTTGTCATTTCCTACTACAGGAAATCTTCCTGGCCCAGGGATTGAACCCATATCTCTGTGTCTCCTGCATTGGCAGGTAGATTCTTTACCACTGTGCTACCTAGAGTTTTTTTAATACTCTCATGTTTACTATAGTATTATTTGCAATAATCAAGGTGTGGGAAAAAAATGTCCATCAACAGATGAATGGACAAAAAAAATCAATACACACACACACATGTGGTGGTTTAGTTGCTAAGTCATGTCCGACTCTTGCGACCCCATGGACTGTAGCCCTCCAGGCTCCTCTGTCCATGAGATTCTCCAGGCAAGAATACTGGAGTGGGTTGTCATTTCCTTCTCCAGGGGATCTTCCTGACCCAGGTATCAAACCCGGGTCTTGTAGAAGGCAGATGATTTACTGACTGAGCTATGTAAAACAATGGAATATTATTCAGCCTTATAAAGGAAGAAACTCCTGCTATTTGCAACAACATGGGTGAAACTGGAGAGCATTATACTAAGTGAAATAAGCCAGACAGAGAAAGACAAATGCAGCATGGTATCACTTTTTTTCTTTCTTTTTTTTTTTTTGTCTTTTGGCTGCATTGGGTCTTTTTTTTTTTTTTGAGGAACATAGATGTTTATTTCTCTGTCTTATAACAGTCATGGTGACAAAGTCCAAGTCAGCTCGTGGTTTTGTTTCACACTGCTGTTCAGAAATACCATTTTCTCCCACCTTGTAGTTCTGCAGTTCCCAAACACATTGTCATAGGCTCCCCCATGTTTCAGGGGAAAGCCAGGGGAAATGAAACATAAGCTTTCTCTAGTTGTGGCAAGCGGGGGCTGCTCTTTGTTGTGGTGCATGGACTTCTCATTACAGTGACTTCTCTTGTTGTGGAGCCTGGGCTCTAGGCATGCAGGCTTCAGTAGTTGCAGCATGCAGGCTCAGTAGCTGAGGCTCAGTAGCTGAGGCTTAGTTGCCCCATGCCATGTAGAATCTTTCCAGACCAGGGATTGAATCCATGTCCCTTGCATTGGCAGGTGGATTCTTAACCACTAGACCACTAGGGAAGTCCTACATGGTATCACTTATATGTAGAATTGTAAAAAAGAAAAAAAATGTTGAACACCTAGAGAATAGAATGGTGGTTGCCAGAGGGTGAGAAATGGAGGAATTTAGAGACTTTGGTAAAAGGATACAAACTTTCAGTTATAAGAAAAATAAGTTCTGAGGACCTAACGTAAAGCATGGTGGCGGGGAGGGTGAGAAGGAGGCTCAAGAGAAAGGGAATACATGTATCATATAGCTGATTCAGGTTATTGTACAGCAGAAATTAACACAACATTGTAAATCAATTATACCCCAGTTAAAAATAAATTTTAAAAAGCATTATGACTATAGTTAATAATGCTGTATTGTATAATTGAAACTTACTAAGATCTTAAGCATTCTCACCAAAAAAGAAAAAGTAACTATGTGAAGTTATGAATGTGATTATAGGAATACTTTTATAATGTGTGTGTGTGTGTGTGTGTGTGTGTGTATATATATATATATATATATATATAAAAAACTTCCCTGGTGGCTTAGATGGTAAAGCATCTGCCTACAATGCGGGAGACCCGGGTTTGATCCTTGGGTGGGGAAGATCCTCTGGAGAAGGAAATGGTATCCCACTCCAGTACTCTGCCTGGAAAATCCCATGGACTGAGGAGCCTGGTAGGCTACAGTCCATGGGTTCGAAAAGAGTCGGACACGACTGAGCGACTTTACACACACACACACACACACACACACATAAACTCATCACATTGTATACTTTAAATATATTATAATTTTATTAGTCAATCTTACCTTTAAAAAAGCTGGAAAATTTTAATAAAATCATAAAAAAAAGAAAATTGGGTAACTGTAGCACTTGGGATAATGGTATCTCCCATTCCAACAGTTCTCTATATTTTCAGTTTAGTATTTTTCCTAGATTTAGAAAGGCAATCCCAGGGACGGGGAAGCCTGGTGGGCTTGCCGTCTATGGGATCGCACAGAGTAGGACACGACTGAAGTGACTTAGCAGCAGCAGCAGAAAGGCAATGGGTGCAGGCCTAGTTGGTTTTGCTTGAAAAAACTCTTTAGTTTCATATTTAAGATCTTCTAAATACAGACTGAAATTTTCATATCTTCACAGTGTTAAAAGAGAAGTGTTCTTATTTTCCTTTAAATATTTTCTCTCTGTAGCGTTAGCAACTAAGGGAAAATTCAGTTCTCGAATATATAATAATACTAACCATTTTATTTGGTTTTACTAAATTCTTTGTGCTTCAAATTTGAAATTTAACAATCTCAGTAAAATTTTATTTTATTTTTTTTGCTACCTACAAAAGGTGGCAGTTTTAGCAAAATGCATTGTATGTGTTAATAAAAATTCACTTTATTATTTTTTTAAATTTTTATTTCATTGAGCTATTTGGGGGTTAATCTTTTGGCTATTACACATGCAAAACTCCTTAGAGTTCAGAGCGTGTTATGTTCATGGAATAAAACTCACTTGAATTGCTTTTGCTTAGCTTTCAAAAGA
Source organism: Aepyceros melampus (assembly GCA_006408695.1). Lineage (NCBI taxonomy): Eukaryota > Metazoa > Chordata > Mammalia > Artiodactyla > Bovidae > Aepyceros > Aepyceros melampus. The sequence goes on from SJXQ01007182.1 coordinate 240,111, forward strand.
TAGTTTCCCGGATCACTATTCATTTGTACTCTGCACAGTCTCTTTCTCTTTGTAACTTTGGACAATTCAAACCCCTACCCTCTATTTGGTTTTCAGAAGTTCTGATCTATGAAGCATTGTTGCTTAGCAACAGGTAACTAACTCTTTCTTTCTATGGCATACTGCAAAAGAGCTGATCAAAACCTCCACACACTCTTACTCATCAAATGACTACAGATACAGTTTCTTAGGTTGTATTAGTGATGGACTGTATAATTTTGTCTGTATTTAAACTGTAACAAAATTATTTAAAAAGTGTGTTTTAAAATCAAACATTTCTCATTAAAATCTGCCTACTTTTTTGAGTTGATTTCAAAACAATCTTTTTTTTAAAAAGTTTCTTTTCAATTGAAATAAGCTAAATCTCCCCCCTCCATATTTAAACCAAAGAAACAGACATTATTTTAAGCTGATAATAAACTTCTTTAAAATACCTTTTCTTACTGAAATGTGCTTCATACAAATGGTGTTTTGAATAGAGCAGTGACAAACTAATCTTCACATAATTAAAATATATAGCAGAAACCAATTTGGGATTCAATAAGTGCACTCAAGCCAATAAGTGCAGTACTTGTACTCCGAGAAATAAAAACTTAAAAAAATTTTTTTAAGAAATTTTAAAGTTAAGGTCTATTGAACCAGGGAACAAGTGTAGAGAAGGTACAATTTGGCAGTTTCTCACTTAGCTGTAAACAATCATAACATGTCGGATTCTTCACCTGCCAAATAAACTGTTCTAAAAGTCCCTGTTGCTAGGGAAGGAGATAAAAAAAGAGAAGAAGAATGCTAAATATCGCTTGGAAAAAAGCATTTATCTAAAATAAATAAACTCAAGCTAACAGTTTATAAGATTTCAAAGTTTTGGACTTCTCATGCTAGTCAAGATAGAGTAGGCACACTACAGCCTATCTTTCCCACTCCATTATAACTAAACTTTCTGGACAAAATTATATAGCACCCACCTGTAAATTTTGTAAAGGAAATAATGACAGGCACTTTGTGGGGTATGGGGTCAAAATCTGAAAGAGCAACATGTACAGGAGCAAGTTTCCTAGTTTTTCATTCTTTTAACACTTTCACCTTTGACATGAAAGTGGCCCCAGAGAACTCCCCAGTTGCACACACCACAAAACGTCCAAGAGAAGCCCTTTCTGGCTAGAGATCAGGAAAGAGGTTAGTGAGGCAGAAAGATTGCACTGGCTCTTGATAGATATAGATGATACAGACGTAGATACAGATACAGATATGTTTATATGTATCGCTCATCCTGTTCATGACACCAATTGTCTGCTGTTCACACTGTTTGCACTATTCGCTGAACCCAGGGTAGGCAAGGCTCAAGCTAAGAGGCTGGAAGAAGATTCGAGGAGCCATAGGAACTGCAGACATAGTTATCCTCTCCTTTTGTGGCTGGCCCAAGGACACAGCCGTACCGCGGACAATGGACATAGGCATACCGCCCAAAGTAGCCCACGACCAAGCGAGCACCTCGTGTTGCCCATGCACCATGCTATAAATGGTCTCAGTCATAGTCGTTATTTGCAGAATGTGGGGCGAGAGAGACTGAACGCACCATCCTGGCTAAGTTGCTCTCTCTCCACAGTTATATCTTCCTAGTTTTTCTTTTTCAGTTCTGCTTGAGGAAGACTCCAGTCCTGGTACTATCAAAAAAGGCAGCATCGGCAACTCCAAAAATTTCCTGTGAGCCAAACAAGTTCTTGGGAAATCCTAGGGAATTGGAACCCCTGACTCTGCATATGAACTGGCACAAATCCTGGCCTCAGGTTGAAGGCACATATTCATGGATAGACTCAAAGAAGTAAATAAAGTATCTGAAACTGGAACTGTCATTGGAAGCACCACCTATAGAAGGACAGACAAAATTTGCAGCCTGAACTTAACTGGGGTGATTGCCTGCTTAAAATAAGAATTCTCTGGAGAACTTTAATAGGTTGCAAAATCTCACAAATAATCAAAATATCCAATACAAGATTACATGGCACACAAAGAAGCAGGTACATATGATGTCCTCACAAGGGAAAAGACAATCAAAACATGTTCAGACAAAAATGACCCAGACGTTGGCTCATCAAACAAAAACTTGAAATCAGCTATTATAACTCTACTCTTAAGACAAACAAAAAACCCAGAAATTTTGGACAGGGACGTAGAAGCAATCAAAATTCTAACTGGGAATTTTATAACTGAAAAAATACAATTTCTAAAATTAAAAAAATAATGGATGAAATAGTAGAATGGAAATAACAGAACAAAGAGTCAATAAACTGAAGACAGAACAGTAGTAATTAACCAATATTAGGAACACCAAAGAAAAGGATAAAAGAAAACAAATAGTTTCAGGAATCTGTGAGACAATAATGTTTTCACCATTGGAGTCTTATAAAGAGAAGGAGAAAAAATTATTCATAAGAAAAATGTTTTGACAAAATCATTGCTGAAAACTCTGAATTTGGTGAACAATATAAATTTACAGGTTCAAGAAACTCAGTAAAACCTAAACAAAATGCCCAGTATATCATAATTAAACTGCTGAACACCAAAGATAAAAAATCTTGAAAGCAATAAAAGACAAAGAACACATTCAATGCAAAGAACAACAATTGGAATTGCAGATAACCACAAATACCCAATAAAAAATTGTGTAGGCCAGAATTCACTGAAACAATATCTTTAAAGTATTGACGGAAAAGGACAATTAACCCAAAATTCTATGTTCCGTGAAAATATTCTTCAGAAATATGGTGATTCTAAAATATGTCCACCATCCATACTTACCCTCCATTCAAAAGTTGGAGCCCAATTCCCCTCCTGATGAAGGTGAGCCAGATTGGTCATTCATTTCTGATGGACAGAGTATAGTAGAAGTGACATTTTATGATTCTGAAATTGCAGTTACCACAGTTTAGTTGACACCAATACACCAAGACCATGGTTCAAATTTTGGTTACCACAGTAGATTAACTGTGAGTAAATGCTTACACTTGATCTTAGCCAAAAGGCCGAGAAGCGATTGTGAGTAAATGCTTAAAGAATGAATTTGCTACAAACTGTACTGCTAGCTCCACAGTCCACCAATCATTATGTCAATTCATGATATCACACTCAGTGACCAATGATGTCACTTTTTGCAGAGTCTGTCAAGACTGATCACAAACAGTCTAATTAAGGAGTTAATTCATGCACAGATAGCGAAGCATGTGGTTATGTTCCCCCGTGTCTCTCAGTGATAAACTCACATGACAGTTTACAAAAGTGGATCATCCAACGATGAAAGTAAAGAAATGAAAACTGGAAACACTAAAAGTGAAGTTTAAATCCATTTAAACCCAACATAAGATATGTCGTTCAAGAAGTAACTGACTGTGGGGATGTCAGTATTGCGATCATTCCAGACACGCAGATGTGTAGCCAGGAGAACATAGTAAAGATAAATTTATCAAATACATAAGGAAAATGTTTGTGACGAAAGGAATGACGGCATTCCAGAAGAAGGGACACCAGCAAAAAGTCACATTAAAGAGACTTGGAGATAGTCCATGACATTAAAAGAATAAAGGAGAAAATGTTAGAAGCTAATGCAGACTTAGAAAGGAATATTACAAGTTGTCAAATAAGTTATATGAAGAAGACGAGTACTGTTCAAATGACTTGGAATACATTTTTACAAAGACTAAAAGCACTCTAATTCTCAGAGCTGCTAATGTTTTTAATTATAGTATATAAAATGAAGGTTGATTTTACTGCTTTGCTCATTTCCTTATACATTTATAAATGGTAGTATGCGTTTTTAATGTATTGATGAAAATTTCTAGAAGTCAGGGAAAGTCATAATTTTCCCCTTCGTTATTAAAGTCATATGGCACAGTTTCAGCTTGCACAGTCATTTTTATGGTCCCATACTGTTGGGCAAAACAAAAACCATCTGTTTTATGTTGGGAGTCCCAGTGTGCTAAAATTCTAAAAAAATTTATCTGGAGAAAGTTGATTTTTTGTTTGTTTTAGTAGGCAATCACCCAGTTTAGCCTGACTGAAAAATCTTGTCTTGCCCTCTGTTCGTGGTGGTTCCAACATCAGTTCATTTTCAAAGTGCTGCTGTGCAGCTCTGTACCGAGCAAGACATATGTCTGTTCATACCCAGAACTGGGGAGCCTCCTTTCCAGGTGCTTGTCTTCAAGATGTCCTCTAGGCTGTCTGGATCTTACAGGCCCCCTTTCCCGGGGATCTGGCTAGAAAGATGGGGATTCTGTTTGACTGTTACCTGTCAATGTGCCCCATGATACTGTCAAAAGGAACTGCCCTCAGGAAAAGAGAGGGAAAAAAAAGAAACATAGATTCCTTTCCACGTTCTTCAGAAAGGACACTTCTCCATACCTCTATGGCTGGAAAAACAGGTTTTCTCTCGGGGCTGAGTTGACTGCTATCTCCTCAACCTCTGCAGTGCTTCTCCATGAATAGGGTCAACTTCAGTCCAAGTCTGAAAGAGTATAATGTTAGGAAAAAAACAAAAGAGGGGTACTGCCACACTCTGGCTTGCAGGGGCGCCATTACTGAACTTTTAAAGAAAGTTGCAGACTGTTTTCCATCTGCTATGTGAGAGTTCCAGTTTCAGTGCATCTTCATCAGCATTTAGTAATAGGCACTTTTAACTACAGCTGTGATAAAATCATTGTGGTTTCTTTTTTGGTTACTGAATTCCAGTTTTTCATATATTTTGAAAGTTAAATTCCTTATCAGATATGATTTGTAAATATTTTATCCCATGTCTTGGGTTTCTATCTACTCCTTTGATACTGACCTTTGATATACAAAAGTTTTAATTTTGATGAAGTCCAGTTTTCCATTTTTTCTTTTATTGTCTGTGGTTTTGGTGTCATACTTAAGAAATCGTTGCTAAATCCAATGTCATAGATTTTTCCTTCACTTCAGTTCAGTCCCTCAATCGTGTCCAACTCTTTGCAACCTCATGAACTGCAGCATCAACCAACTGTCCATCACCAACTCCCTGTCCATCACCAACTCTCTGAGTTCACCCAAACTCATATCCATTGAGTAGGTGATGCCATCCAACCATTTCATCCTCTGTTGTCCCCTTCTCCTGCCTTCAAACTTTCCCAGCATCAGGGTCTTTTCCAATGAGTCAGTTCTTCCCATCAGATGGCCAAAGTATTGGAGTTTCAGCTTCAGCATCAGTCCTTCCAATGAATATTCAGGACTGATTTCCTTTAGGATGGACTGTTTGATCTCCTCGCAATCCAAGGGACTCTCAAGAGTCTTCTCCAACACCAAATTCAAAAGCACCAATTCTTCAGTGCTCAGCTTTCTTTATAGTCCAACTCTCACATCCATACATGACTACTGGAAAAACCATAGCTTTGACTACATGGACATTTGTCGGCAAAGTAATGTCTCTGCTTTTTCATGGCTGTTCTTCCAAGGAGCAAGCATCTTTTAATTTCATGGCTGCAGTCACCATCTGCAGTGATTTTGGAGCCCAAGAAAATACAGTCTTTGACTGTTTCCATTGTTTCCCCATCTATTTGTTATGAAGTGATGGGACTGGGTGCCATAATCTTAGTTTTTTGAATGTTGAGTTTTAAGCCAGCTTTTTCACTCTCCTCTTTCACTTTCATCAAGAGGCTCTTCCGTTCCTCTTCATTTTCTGCCATAAGGGTGGTGTCATCTGCATATCTGAGGTTATTGATATTTCTCCCAGGAATCTTGATTCCAGCTTGTGCTTCCTCCAGCCTGGCATTTCGCATGATGTACTCTGCATATAAGTTAAATAAGCAGGGTGACAATATACAGCCTTGATGTACTTACTCCTTTCCCTATTTGGAACCAGTCTGTTCCAGGTCTGGTTCTAACTGTTGCTTCTTGACCTACATACAGGTTTCTCAGGAGGCATGTCAGGTGGTCTGGTATTCTTATCTCTTTCAGAATTTTCCACAGTTTGTTGTGATCCACACAGTCAAAGGCCTTGGCATAGTTAATAAAGCAGTAGATGTTTTTTTCTGGAACTCTCGTGCTTTTTCAATGATCCAACGGATGTTGGCAATTTGATCTCTGGTTTCTCTGCCTTTTCTAAATCCAGCTTGAACATCTGGAAGTTCATGGTTCATGTACTGTTGAAATTTGGCTTGGAGAATTTTGAGCATTAGTTTGCTAGTGTTTGAGATGATTGCCATTGTGTGGTAGTTTGGCCATTCTTTGGCGTTGCCTTTCTTTGAGATTGGAATGAAAATTGACCTTTTCCAGTCCTGTTGCCACTGCTGAGTTTTCCAAATTTGCTGGCATATTTAATGCAGCACTTTCACAGCATCATCTTTTAGGATTTGAAATAGCTCAACTGGAATTCCATCACCTCCACTAGCTTTGTTCATAGTGATGCTTCCTAAGACCCACTTGACTTTGTATTCCAGGATGTCTGGCTCTAGGTGAGTGATCACACCAATGTGGTTATTTGGGTCATGAAGATCTTTTTTGTGTAGGTTCTGTGTATTCTTGCCACCTCTTCTTAATATCTTCTGCTTCTGTTAGGTCCATACCATTTCTGTCCTTTGTTGTGCTCATCTTTGCATGAAATGTTCTTTTCGTATCTCTAATTTTCCTGAAGAGATCTCTAGTCTTTCCCATCCTATTGTTTTCCTCTATTTCTTTGCACTGATCACTGAGGAAGGCTTTCTTATCTCTCTTTGCTATTCTTTGGAACTCTGCATTCAAATGGGTATATCTTTCCCTTTCTCCTTTGCCTTTTGCTTCTCTTCTTTTCCCAGCTATTTGTAAGACTTCCTCAGACAGCCATTTTGCCTTTTGCCTTTTATTTTTACTTATAGTTTTATAATTTTAGCTCTAAGAGTTTTCGTCTAAGAATTTTATATTTTTATTTCTTAAATTTAGGTCTTTGATCAATTTTTTTAATGTCTCTTTTTTTGATATAAATTTATTTATTTTAATTGGAGGCTAATTACTTTACAATATTGTATTTGATCAATTTTGAAATGTTTTGAATATGGTATGAGGTAATTTGTTGTTTTTTAGTTGGTAAGTCTTGTCTGACTCTTTTGGGACCCCATGCACGGTAGCCCACCAGGCTCCTCTATCCATGGGATTTCCCAGGCAAGAATACTGGAACAGGTTGCTGTCTCCTTCTCCAGGGGATCTTCCTGATCCAGGGTTATTGTGCATTGGCAGGAGGATTTTTTACCAGTGGGCCACCAGGGAAGCCCTGGTATGAAGTAATGGTTCAACTTAATTCTTCCTCATGTGGCTGTTCAGTTTTCCCAGCATCATTTGAGAAGACTTCCCTTTCCCCTCTGAATAGTCTTGGCATCCTTACAAAAAATCAGTAGTCTATGTGAGTTTATATTTCTGGATGCTGTTTTATATCTTTTTGGTCCATATGTCTGTGCTTATGTTGGTACCACCAGTCCTTCAGGTGAATATTCAGGGTTGGTTTGAGCAAACTCTGGGAGATGGTGAAAGACAGGGAAGCCTAGCATGCTGCAGTTTATGGGGTTGCAAAGAGTCAGACACGACTGAGCAGCTGAACAACAAAATGTCAGAACCACACTGTTTTGATTACTGTAGCACTAAGTAAGTTGAGAAATTGACAAATATGAGTTCTCCAACTTTAAAATTTTTTTTCCCAAGAATGATATCTTGGGACTTTCCTGGTGGTGCAATAGTTAAGACTCCACACTTCTATCTCAGGGGCATGGGGTCAATCCCTGGTAAAGGAACTAAGATACCACATGCTGCATGGCATGGCCAAAAAAATAAGGAAACAAATAAACTTTAAAAATAATGTCTGTTTAGTGTTCCTTGAGATTCCATTTGAATTTTAGGATGGATTTTCCATTTCTGTAAAAATTGTTGGATTTTTGATACAGGTTGCATTAAATCTGTAGATCCCTTTGGGTAATGTTATCTTCTTCAGTTCAGTTCAGCCAGTTGCTCAGTCGTGTCCGACTCTTTGCGACCTCATGAATTGCAGCACGCCAGGCCTCCCTGTCCATCACCAACTCCTGGAGTTCACCCAGACCCACGCCCATGGAGTCAGTGACGCCATCCAGCTATCTCATCCTCAGTCGTCCCCTTCTCCTCCTGCCCCCAATCCCTCCCAGCATCAGAGTCTTTTCCAGTGAGTCAACTCTTCGCATGAGGTGGCCAAAGTATTGGAATTTCAGCTTTAGCATCATTCCTTCCAAAGAAATCCCAGGGCCGATCTCCTTCAGAATGGACTGGTTGGATCTCCTTGCAGTCCAAGGGACTCTCAAGAGTCTTCTCCAACACCACAGTTCAAAAGCATCAATTCTTCGGTGTTCAGCCTTCTTTACAGTCTAACTCTCACATCCATACATGACCACAGGAAAAACCATAGCCTTGACTAGACAGACCTTAGTCAGCAAAGTAATGTCTCTGCTTTTGAATATGCTATCTACGTTGGTCATAACTTTTCTTCCAAGGAGTAAGCGTCTTCTAATTTCATGGCTACAGTCACCATCTGCAGTGATTTTGGAGCCCAGAAAAATAAAGTCTGACACTGTTTCCCCATCTATTTCCCGTGAAGTGATGGGACCAGATGCCATGGTCTTCATTTTCTGAATGTGAGCTTTAAGCCAACTTTTTCACTCTCCTCTTTCACTTTCATCAAGAGGCTCTTTAGTTCCTCTTTACTTTCTGCCATAAGGGTGGTGTCATCTGCATATCTGAGGTTATTGATATTTCTCCCGGCAATCTTGATTCCAGCTTGTGCTTCTTCCAGGCCAGAGTTTCTCATGATGTATTCTGCATAGAAGCTAAATAAGGAGGGTGACAATATACAGCCTTGACGTACTCCTTTTCCTATTTGGAACCAGTCTGTTGTTTCATGTCCAGTTCTAAGTGTTGCTTCCTGACCTACATACAGATTTCTCAAGAGGCAGGTCAGGTGATCTGGTATTCCCATCTCTTTCAGAATTTTCCACAGTTATTGTGATCCACAGAGTCAAAGGCTTTGGCATAGTCAGTAAAGCAGAAATAGATGTTTTTCTGGAACTCTCTTGCTTATCTTCTTAGTAATATCAAATCTAAATCCTCCAATTCATGAGCATACCATGTCTTCCCATTCATTTAGGTTTTTAAAATTTCTTTCAGCGATGTTTTGTAGTATTTGTGTAGAAGTCTTTTGCTCCAAAGTTAAATTTATTTCTAAGTATTTTATTCTCTTTAATACTATTGTAAATGCAGTTTAAATTTTTTTTGTCAGATTGTTCATTGCAAGTATATAGATATGTAACTGATTTTTGCAATTGATTTTGTGTTTCACATCCTCACATTCTAACCAAATTAATTTATCAGCTCCAACAATGCTTCTGTGGATTCCTTAGGATTTTCTCTATATAAGATCATGTCATCTGTGTAGAGAATTTAACTTCTTTTCCAGTTTGAATGTGTTTTATCTCTTTTTCTTGCTTGCTTGCTTCAGCTAAGACTTTCAGCACAATGTTGAATAGAAATGATGAAAGTGGACACCTTTGTCTTGTTCCTGCTATTAGAGGAAAAGCTTTCAGTCTGTCACCATGGAGTATGATGTTGCTGCTGCTGCTGCTGCTAAGTCGCTTCAGTCGTGTCCAACTCTGTGCGACCCCAGAGACGGCAGCCCACCAGGCTCCCCCGTTCCTGGGATTCTCCAGGCAAGAACACTGGAGTGGGTTGCCATTTCCTTCTCCAATGCATGAACGTGAAAAGTGAAAGTGAAGTCGCTCAGTCGTGTCTGACTCTTAGCGACCCCATGGACTGCAGCCCACCAGGCTCCTCTGTCCATGGGATTTTCCAGGCAAAAGTACTGGAGTACGGTGCCATTGCCTTCTCCGGGAGTATGATGTTGCGTATGGGCTTTTCATATCTGGTCTTTATCACATTTAGGAAGTTCCCTTTTAGTCTCAGTTTATTGAGTATTTTCAGCAAGAACGTGTGTCAACTTTTTCTAATGTTTCTGCATTGATTACAAGATCATGCAGGATTTTTTCCATTAATTCAATTAGCATGGTGTATTGCATGTGTGCGTGCCTGTGTTGCTTCAGTCATGTCTAACATGTTAAGTCTGTGTAACCCTATGGACTATAGCCTGCCAGGCTCTTCTGTACATGGGATTCTCTAGGCAAAAATACTGGAGTGGATTGCTGTGCCCACCTCTAGGGGATCTTCCTGACCCAGGGATCAAACCTGGGTCTCATGTCTCCTGTATTGGCAGGCAGGTTCTTTACCACTAGTGCCACCTTCGAAGCCCAACCTACTGTATTACATTGATTTTTTTTTTTGTTAATGTTGAACCACCCTTGAATCATCCTGGGAATAAATACCATCTGGTTATGATGTATAATCCTTTTAATATGCTGCTGAATTCAACTTGCTAGTAATTTATCAAGGACTTTTTCACTTATATTCATAAGGAAAATTGATATGTTTTCTTGTATTCACTTTATCTGATTTTGGTATCAGGGTAATTCTTGCCTCTTAGAATGAGTTTCAAAGTGTTTAATTATTTTCTATTTTTTTTTGAAGATTTTAAGAAAAATTGGAATTAAATTCTTCTTTAAATGTTGGGTTGAACTTACTTTGAAACCATCTGGTACTGGACTTTCTCTGTTGGGAAGTTTTTGATTACTGGATCAATTGCCTTACTTGATGTGGATTTATTGAGGTTTTCTACTTCTTTATGATTCAGTTTTGGCAGATTGTGTGTTTCTATAAATTTGTTCAGTTCATCTAGGTTGTCCAGTTTGTTGGCATACAAATGTTCATAGTATTCACTTTTAATTCTTTTTATTTAAGTAAAACTGGTAGTAATGTCTCCACTTTCATTTCTGATTTAAGGAAGTTTAGTCTTTTTTTTTTTCTTATTGATTCTTTGTCAATTTATCTTTTTGAAGAACCAGCTTTTGATTATTTTTATTTTCTCTATTACTTTTCTGCTTTCTATTTTATTTATCTCTTCTCTGACCTTTATTATTTCTGAAATTATGCTAACTTGGGTTTAGCTTGCTCTTTTTAGAGTTTCTTAAGGTGTACAGTTATTGGTTTATTTCTCCTTTTTAAATATATATATTTACAACTATAAATTTCCACTTTAGCATTGCTTTTGATGAATCCAATGAGGTTTTGTACATTGTGCTTTTATTTTCATTTATTTCAAGGCATTTTCTAATTTTCCTTGTCATTTCTTCCTTGACCCATTCATTGTTTCTTTAAGCTTGTATTTTTTTTGAGCACTATCATTATTTCTTTTTTTTAATTTATTTTTTATTGAAGGATAATTGCTTTACAGAATTTTGTTGTTTTCTGTCAAACCTCAACATGAATCAGCCATAGGTATATATATATATAGATAGCCCCTCCCTTTTGAACCTCCCTCCCATCTCCTTCCTCACCCCTGTTTGAGTTTCTTGAGACATACAGCAACTTCCCTGCTCCTGCTGCTGCTGCTAAGTCGCTTCAGTCGTGTCCGACTCTGTGCGACCCCATAGATGGCAGCCCACCAGGCTCCCTCGTCCCTGGGATTCTCCAGGCAAGAACACTGGAGTGGGTTGCCATTTCCTTCATACAGCAACTTCCCACTGGCTATCTATTTTACATATGGTAATGTAAATTTCCATGTTACTCTTTCCATACATTACGCCCTCTCCTACCCTCTCCCTGTGTCCATAAGTCTATTCTCTTATGTTTGTTTCTCCATTGTTGCCCTGTCAATAAATTCTTCAGTACCATTTTTCTAGATTCCATATATATGTATTAGAATATGATATTCATCTTTCTCTTTCTGACTTACTTCACTCTGTATAATAGGTTTTAGGTTCATCCACCTCATTTGAACTGACTCAAATGTGTTCCTTTTTATGGCTGAATAATGTTCCCTTGTGTATGTGTACCACAACTTTATCCATTCATCTGTCGATGGAAATCTAGATTGCTTCCATGTTCTAGGTATTATAAATAGTGCTGCAGTGAACAATGGGATACATGTGTTTTTTTCAGTTTTGGTTTCCTCAGGGTGTTGCTTAGGAGTGGGACTGCTGGGCCATACTGTGGTTTTATTGCTATTTTTTTTTAAGGAATCTCCATACCATCTTCCATAGTGGTTGTATCAATTTACATTCCTACCAACAGTGCAAGAACGTATCCTTTTCTATACACCCTCACCAGCATTTATTGTTTGTAGATTTTTTGATAATGGCCATTCTGACTGGTGTGAGGTGATATATCATTGTAGTTTTGATTTGCATTTCTCTACTAATGAGCGATGTTGAGCATCTTTTCATGTGTTTGTTAGCCATCTGTATGTCTTCTTTGGAGAAATGTCTGTTTAGGTCTTTTTCCCACTTTTTGATTGGGTTGTTTGTTTTTCTGGTATTGAGTTGTATGTGTTGCTTGTGTATTTTGGAAATTAATCCTTTGTCAGTTGTTTCATTTGCTATGATTTTCTCCTACTCTGAGGGTTGTCTTTTCACCTTGCTTATAGTTTTCTTTGCTGTGCAAAAGCTTTTAAGTTTAATCAGGTCCCACTTGTTTACTTTTGTTTTTATTTCCATTACTCTAAGAGGTGGGTCATAGAGGATCTTAATTTGATTTATGTCATCGAGTGTTGTGCCTATGTTTTACTCTAAGAGTTTTATAGTTTCTGGTCTTAGACTTAGGTCTTTAATCCATTTTGAGTTTATCTTTGTGTATGGTGTTAGGAAGTGTTTTAATTTCATTCTTTTACATGTAGTTGTCCAGTTTTCCCAGCACCATTTATTGAAGAGGCTGTCTTTGCCCCATTGTATATTCTTGCCTCCTTTGTCAAAAATAAGTTACCCATAGGTACATGGGTTTATTTCTGGGCTTTCTATCTTGTTCCATTGGTCTATATTTCTGTTTTTGTGCCAGTACCATACAATCTTAATGACTGCAGGTTTGTAGTATAATCTGAAGTCAGGAAGGTTGATTCCTCCAGCTCCATTCTTCTTTCTTAAGACTGTTCTGGCTCAATTCAGTTCTGTCACTCAGTTGTGACAGACTCTTTGCAACCTCATGGACTCAGCATGCAAGGCCTCCTTGACCATTGCCAACTCCTGGAGTTTACTCAAACTCATATCCATCGAGTTGGTGATGCCATCCAACCATGTCATCCTCTGTTGTCTCCTTCGCCTCCTGACTTCAATCTTTCTCAGCATCAGTGTCTTTTCCAATGAGTCAGTTCTTCACGTCAGGTAGCCAAAGTATTAGAGTATCAGGACTGATTTCCTTTAGGATGGACTGGTTTGATCTCCTTGCTGTCTGAGGGACTCTCAAGAGTCTTCTCCAACACCACAGTTCAAAAGCATCAATTATTGACTGCTTAGCTTTCTTTATAGTCCAACTCACATTCACATGACTACTCGAAAAACCATAGCTTTGACTAGGTGGACATTTGTTGGCAAGGTCCTGCTTTGGCTACTCAGGGTCTTTGTGTTTCCATATGAACTGTGAAATTTTTTGTTCTAGTGCTGTGAAAAATGCCATTGGTAATTTGATAGAGATTGCATGAAATCTGTAGATGGCATTTGGTAGTATAGTCATTTTCATAATATAGATTCTTCCTATCTAGGAACATGGAATATCTCTCCATCTGTTTATGTCATTCTTGATTTCTTTCATTAGTGTCTTATAATTTTCTGTGTACAGTTTTTTTGTCTCTTTAGGTAAGTTTATTCCTAGACACCTAATTCTTTTTGTTGCAATGGTGAACGGGATTGATTCCTTAATTTCTCTTTCTGATTTTTCATTGTTAGTATATAGAAATGCAAGTGATTTATGTGTATTGATTTTGTATCCTGCAACTTTGCTAAATTCAAGATTAGCTCTAGTAATTTTCTGATACAATCTTTAGGGTTTTCTATGTACAGTATCATGGCATCTGCAAACAGTGAGAGTTTTACTTCTTTTCTGATCTGGATTCCTTTTATTTCTTTTTCTTCTCTGAATGCTATAGCTAGGACTTCCAGAACTGTGTTGAATAATAGTGGTGAAAGTGGACACCCTTGTCTCATTCCTGATCTTAGGGGGAATGCTTTCAGTTTTCACCATTGAGAATAACGTTTGCTGTAGGCTTATCATATATGGCCTTTACTATGTTGAGGTAGGTTCCTTCTATGCCCATTTTTTGAAGAGTTTTAATCATAAATGGGTGCTGAATTTTGTCAAAGCCCTTTTCTGCATCTATTGAGATTATCATATGGTTTTTATTGTTCAATTTGTTAATATAGTTTATCACATTGATTGATTTGCATATATTGAAGAATCCTTGCATTCCTGGAATAAACCCAGCTTGATCATGATGTATGATCTTTCTGATGTGTTACTGAATTCTGTTTGATAAAATTTTGTTAAGGATTTTTTCATCTATGTTCATCAGTGATATTGGCCTATTGTTTTCTTTTTTTTGTGTTGTCTTTGTCTGGTTTTGGTATCAAGATGATGGTGGCCTCATAGCATGAGCTTGGAAGTGTTCCTTCCTCTGCAATTTTTTGAAAGAGTTTTTAGAAGGATGGGGATTAGCTCTTGTCTAAATGTTTGGTAGAATTCTCCTGTGAGGCCATCTGGTCCTGGGCATTTATTTTTTGGGAGATTTTTAATCTCAGGTTCAATTTCAGTGCTTGTAATTGGGTTGTTCATAGTTTCTATTTCTTCCTGATTCAGTCTTGGAAGATTGAACTTTTCTAAGAATCTGTCCATTTCTTCCAGGGTATCCGTTTTATTGCCATATAGTTGTTCATAATAGTATCTTATAATCCTTTGTATTTCTGCATTGTCTGTTGTAACCTCTCCTTTTTCGTTCCTAATTTTGTTGATCTGATTCTTCTCTCTTTTTTTCTTGATGAGTCTGGTTAAAAGTTTGTCAATTTTGTTTATCTTCTCAAAGAACCAGCTTTTAGTTTTATTAATCTTTACTATTGTTTGTTTCATTTCTTTTTCATTTATTTCTGCTTGGATCTTTATGATTTCCTTCCTTCTACTAATTTTTTTTTGGGTTTTTGTCCTTCTTTTTTGAGTTGTTTTAAGTGTAAAGTTAGGTTGTCTATTCGATGTTTTTCTTTTTTCTTAGGTAGGATTGTGTTGCTATAAATGTCCCTCTTTGAACTACTTTTGCTGCATCCCATAGGTTTTGAGTTGTCATTCTTTTATTGTCATTTATTTCTAGAAGTTTTTTAATTTCCCTTTTGATTTCTTCAGTAACCTGTTGGTTATTTGGAAACGTGTTGTTTAATCTCCATGTGTTTGTGTTTCTTACAGGTTTTTTCTTGTAACTGATATCTAGTCTCATGGCATTGTGCAGAATTTCTGCTGAAAGATCAGCTGTTAAGCATATGGAGTTTCCTTTGTATGTTATTTGTTGCTTCTCCCTTGCTTCTTTTAATATTCTTTCTTTGTGTTTAGTCTTTGTTAATTTGATTAATATGTGTCTTGGCATGTTTCTCCTTGGGTTTATCCTGTATGGGATTCTTCATGCCTCTTGGACTTCATTGACTATTTCCTTTTCCATGTTGGGGAAATTTTCAACTATAATCTCTTCAAAAATTTTCTTATAGCCTTTCTTTTTCTCTTCTTCTTCTGGGACCTCTATAATTTGAATGTTGGTGCATTTGATTTTGTCCCAGAGGTCTGTGAGATTATCCTTAGTTCTTTACATTCTTTTTACTTTATTCTGCTACTGCTAAGTCACTTCAGTCGTGTCCGACTCTGTGCGACCCCAGAGACAGCAGCATACCAGGCTCCCCCGTCCCTGGGATTCTCCAGGCAAGAACACTGGAGTGGGTTGCCATTTTCTTCTCCAATGCATGAAAGTGAAAAGTGAAAGTGAAATTGCTCAGTCGTGTCCGACTCCCAGCAACCCCATGGATTGCAGCCTTCCAGGCTCCTCTGTCCATGGGATTTTCCAGGCAAGAGTACTGGAGTGGGGTGCCATTGCCTTCTCCGTTTACTTTATTCTGCTCTTTAGAATTTATTTCCACCATTTTATCTTCCAGCTCACTGATTCATTCTTCTGCTTCAGATATTCTGCTATTGATTCCTTCTAGAGTGTTTTTAACGTCAGTGATTGTGTTGTTTGTGTCTGTAAGTTTATCTTTAATTCTTCTAGGTCTTTGTTAATTGACTCTTGCATTTTCTCCATTTTGTTTTCAAGATTTTTGATCATCTTTACATCATTATTCTGAATTCTTTTTCAGATAGTTTGCCTATTTCCTCTTCATTTATTTGGACGTCTGTGTTTCTAGTTTGTTCCTTCATCTGTGTAGTATTTCTCTGCCTTTTCATTAGTTTTTTTAACTTATTGTGTTCTCCTTTTCTCAGGCTTCAAGGAAAGTTGAATTCTTTCCTTGAAGAAGGTTGAATTCTTTTTTCCTTTTGGTTTCTGTGCTCCTAAGATTGGTCCATGTGGTTTGTGTAAGCTTTGTATAGGGTGAGATTTGTGCTGAGTTTTTGTTTGTTTGTTTTTCTTCTGATGGGCAAGGCTGAGTGAGATGGTAATACTGTCTCCTGATGATTGGGTTTGTATTTTTGTTTTGTTTGTTGTTTAGATGAGGTGTCCTGCACAGGGTGTTATTGGTGGTTGGGTGATGCTGTGTCTCATATACAAGTGGTTTTGTTTTGTGAGTTCTCACTATTTGATACTCCCTAGGGTTAGTTCCTGGAGAAGGCAGTAGCACCCCACTCCAGTACTCTTGCCTGGAAAATCCCATGGACAGAGAAGCCTGGTAGGCTGCAGTCCATGGGGTCGCTAAGAGTCAGAGACGACTGAACGACTTCACTTTCACTTTTCACTTTCATGCATTGGAGAAGGAAATGGCAACCCACTCCAGTGTTCTTGCCTGGAGAGTCTCAGGGAAGAGGGAACCTGGTGCGCTGCTGTCTATGGGGTCACAAAGAGTCGGAAACAACTGAAGTGAATTAGCAGGATTAGTTCCGGAGAAGGCAATGGCAACCCACTCCAGTATTCTTGCCTGGAAAATCCCATGGACAGAGGAGCCTGGTAGGCTGCAGTCCATGGGGTCACTAAGAGTCGGACACGACTGAGCGACTTCACTTTCACTTTTCACTTTCATGCATTGGAGAAGGAAATGGCAACACACTCCAATGTTCTTGCCTGAGAATCCCAGGGACGGGGGAGCCTGGTGGGCTCCTGTCTCTGGGGTCGCACAGAGTCGGACACGACTTAAGAGACTTAGCAGCAGCAGCAGGAGCAGGGTTAGTTCTGTCATACTCTAGGGTCTGGGAGTTAGTGCTCCCACTCCAAAGGCTCAGGGCTTGATCTTGAAGAATCAACCCCCTTAGAAGCAGTCAGCCCTCCTGTTAAGGATTCAATATCCTGCTGAGCGCTGAGTGCACATCCTTCCTGATGCCTCACCTCTTGAGGTGCTGTGTCCTTCCCTCTTAAGGTCTCCTAGTCCTCCTTGCATTGTTTAATTTCCACAATTTGTGAATTTTCCAGTTTGCCTCTGTTATTCATTTTTAATTTCATTCCATTATGATCAAAAGACATACACTGGATGATTTCAATCTTTTAAAAATTTATTAAGACTTATTTTGTGGCCAGTATATGGTATATATGGGCTTCCCAGGTGGCTCCAGTAGTAAAGAACCTGCCTGCCAATGCAGGAAATGTTACAGATGTGGGTTCAGTTCCTGGGTTAGGAAGGTATACTAGAGTAAGGCATGGCAACCCACTCCAGCATTCTTGCCTGGAGAATGCCATGGACAGAGGAGCCTGGTGGGCTACCGTCCATAGGATTGCAAAGTTGGACATGACTGAGTGACTAACACACATTGCTCTATTAAATGTTATCAGTATATGATGGGTGCATGCTCAGTCACTCTGTCATGTCTGGCTCTTTGAGACCCCAAGCACTGTAGCCCACCAGGCTCCTATGTCCATTGGATTATCCCAGCAAGAATACTGGAGTGGTTGCCATTTCTTCCTCCAGGAGAACTTAGTGAACCAGGGATCTAACCCATGTCTCCTGCATTGACAGGCTGATTCTTTACCACTAAGCCAACTGGGAAGCCCCAATATATGATGAAACCTTTTTAAATAACAGTACAACCAAGTCAGTTCAGTTTTGGTTATAGTTTTCATGGAATATCTTTTTCCATCCTTTTACCTAAAATTACTTCATCTTCATATCTAAAGTGAATATTTTGTAAACAGAATGTTGATGGATTCTATTTTTTTAAAATATAATCTTCCAAACCTTTATTTTAATAGCAAAGAGTAATCCTTTTATATTTAATTTGATTACTGAAAAACAAGCATTTACTTTGCCACGTGGTTATTTATATGTTATGCTTTTGTACCTCAATTTTCCATTGTTAACATTTGGAGGATATAAATTACCATGTTAAACTTATTAAACACATGGTTTGAATATACATAATAGTGTATAATAATTTACAAAAATTCTGCTTCCTTATATCTCCATTTATTTCCTTTTGGGTTCTCTGCTTCAACCCTTTGAGTTGTTATTATCACAGATTATCACCTTATGCATTGTAGTCCTCTTAAAATGAATTTATAATTATTGTTTTGCACATTTGTCATTTAGTTTATTTAGGAAAAAAGGGAAATTATAAATTAAATGAAATGTACAATTTCATTCATTCAAAAGTCCAGTATTACTGGACCTTATACTTATTATTTTTTTATGTCTGAGAGTTACTGTCTGGTGTCCTTTCATTTCATCCTGAAGGAGTCTCTTTAGTAATTTCTTGTACGGTAGATCTGTTTACCTGGGATTTTCTTAATGTCTCTTTCATCGTTAAAGGATAGTTTTGCCAGATACAGAATTCTCGACTGACACTTTTTCCACCCTTCAGGATACTAAACATGTCATCCTACTGTCTTCTGGCCTCTATGGTTTCTGGAGAGAAATCATCTGTTAATGTTATTGAGAATCACTCGTATGTGATGAGTGACTTTTATATTCCTGCTTTCAAGATCAACTTGGTGTAGAGTCTATAAGTATCCAGCTTGGAGTTAGTTGAGCTTCTCAGATGTATATATTCATGAATTTCTTCAGATTTGGGATTTTTTTTTGCCAAATACGTTTTCCTATTCCTGTCTCAATATCTTCTTCTGGGAGCCCTATAATATATATGTTGAACATGTAATGGTATCCCACAGGTCCTTCAGGCTTGTTCATTTATATTCATTATTTTTTTCTGTTTCTCTGAATTTATTATTTCATTTGTCCTTATCTTCAACCAACAACCAATCCCTTCTTCTGCCTGCTCAAATCTGATTTTGAACACTTCTAGAGAATTTTTTATTTTAGTTTTTGTACTTTCCACCTCCAAAATTTCTATTCAGTTCCTTCTATCTCTTTATTTTTCATCTTCATTTGTATTTTTATTTTTTATAGTCATTATTTTCTTGATTCCCTTTAGCTCTCTATGATTTCCTTAAATAAAATTAAGAGAGTCAATTTAATGTCTTTAATATCTTAAACGGGCTTCCTCAGGGATGGTTTCTGTCTGACTCTTGTTCCTCTAAAGGGGTTGTACATTACTGTTTCTATGTACTGTACTGTATTTTTGTTGTTGAAAACCAGACATTTTGAGTTGTGGTAACTCAAACTATAATGCTGTGGGAATTCTAAAATTCCAATTCTGTCCCTCATCAGGGATTGTTGGATTTTGCTTGTTGAAGGTTGAAGCCATACAATTGTAACTTTTCCAAACTGTTTTTGGAAGTATGTGCTTCTTGTCTGTGATCAGTAAAGTTTCTGTTCCTTTGTCTCTGCAGACAAAGTGCAACCTGATAAAGATATCCTTAAGCATTTGGCTCCCAAAAGGGAAAAGCATAGATGCTCTCTCTTTAAATCCTCTACAAATCAAGAAGACATTTTAGCCTGTTGGGGATGAAACAATGACTAACTTCTCTCTCAGCCCCTTGATGATTAGCAATAAAAAACCTATGATCCCAAGTTTGGAAGACAAGGTCCATATTCCCCACCGTGGCCCCAGAAATTTGCACCAGGAACTGAATTGCTGCATTGTGGGGTGCTGAGATGTGAGGCATGGTAGCCACTACCATGCAATCACTAAAATTCACCAAAATTAAATTTACCAGCTTCTTCATTAAGCACTCCTCTGGATCCTGTAAGAGATCTATTAGACTAGGGTTGCAAAATAGTTGCTCAGACAGTTCCTACCAGCCACATGTCATTTCTGTGGAGAGTCAAATTCCTGGGGCTTTCTACTCTGCCACAGTTCCTGATATCACTTCACTGTGGCTCTGTCTTTCCCTAATAACTAATGATGTTGAACGTCCATTCATGTGCTTATATGTCAGCTCTATATTTTCTTTAGTGATGGGTCTGATCAAATTATCTCCCAAATTGTACATTCCTTATTTTCTTAAAGAGTTTTTGGTCTTATTATGTATTATATGTATTAATGAATGTATGTATGAACTCACATTTTTTCATGATTTGCAAATATTTTCTACAACTTTCTTTTCATTATGTTAACAGTATCTTCTGAAGAGTTCACATTCTTAATTTTGATGAAGTTAAAATTTCAATTTTTTCTTTTACAGATCATGCCGTTGACACTATCTAAAATATCTTTAAAAACAAAATAACACAGAAAATTTCCCTTGTGTTCCTTTCTGGACCTTTTAAACTTCTAGATTGCACATTTAGGTCTAATAATTATTTTTCTTTTTACTAATTTTTGAACTAAATTTTGTATATGGCTTGAGATGTAGATTAAACTTAACTATTTGTTTTACTCCCGTATGGATATCCAATTATGTAAGCACCA
The DNA here is from genome assembly GCA_006408695.1 of Aepyceros melampus. Taxonomy (NCBI): domain Eukaryota; kingdom Metazoa; phylum Chordata; class Mammalia; order Artiodactyla; family Bovidae; genus Aepyceros; species Aepyceros melampus. The sequence continues at coordinate 260,991 of SJXQ01007182.1, forward strand.
CTTCTTGAAAAGGTTACCTTCCTCCGTAAGTTGCTTTTGCATCTTTATTGAATATTAATCCAAAATGTCTGAATCTGGATTCTCTACTTTGTTACATTGATCTCTTTATCATGATGCCAGTATCACACTACCTTAAGTAATCTAGACTTAGAATAAATCTTTAAATTAGGTAATGTGAGTCCTCTATTTCTGTTCTTTTTCTTCAAAGTTATTTAGGTTAATGTAGGTATTTTGAATTTCATATAAATGTTGTTTATCTTTTTATTTAGATTTTTCCATGATTATTTCATTAGCATTTTGAAGTTTCTTTTTAAACTGAGGCATAGTTGATTTACAATATTATGTTTCAGGTGTACAACATAGTGGTTCATACTTTTTAAAGGTTATATTCCATTTATGTGGTAGTGGTTTAGCACTAAGTCGTGTCCAACTCGTGTGACACCATGAACTCTAGCCTGCCAGGTTCCTCTGTCCATGGGATTCTTCAGGCAAGAATACTGGAGTGGGTTCCCATTTCCTTCTCCTGGGAATCTTCCCGACCCAGGGATCGAACCTGAGTCTCCTGCCTTACAGGCAGATTCTTTACCAACTGAGCTATGAGAGAAACCCATATTCCATTTATGGTTATTATAAAATATTGGCTATATTCCTTGTTCTGTACAGTATATCCTTGTAGCTTATTTATATCATACACAGTAGTTTGTATTTTTTTCTGTAAATTAGTTAATTTATTTTAATTGGAGGCTAATTACTTTACAATATTGTAGTGGTTTTTGCTATACATTTACATGAATCAGCCATGGGTGTACATGTGTCCCCCATCCTGAACCTCCCTCCCATCTACCCCCTCATCCCATCCCTACTTCTTAATCTCTTATCTCTATCTTGCTCCTCCCTTTTCCCTCTCCCCATGGTGAAAGCAAAAGTATTAGTCACTCAGTTGTGTCCAACTCTTTGCAACCCCGTGGACTATAGACTGCCAGACTCCTCTCTAGGCAAGAATAATGAAGTGGGTAGGCATTCCCTTCTTCAGGGATCTTCCTGACCCAGAGACTGGACCTGGATCTGGATCTCCTGCATTGCAGGCAGATTCTTCACCTTCTGAGTGACCAGGGACACCTCCTCCCCATGGTAAGCACTAGTCTTTTCCTTTAATGCCATTGTCACTAAGTTTTTAATTTTTTTATATTCCACTGCTGCTGTTGCTGCTAAGTTGCTTCAGTCCTGTCTGACTCTGTGTGACCCCATAGATGGCAGCTCACCAGGCTCCCCCGTCCCTAGGATTCTTCAGGCAAGAACACTGGAGTGGGTTGCCATTTCCTTCTCCAATGCATGAAAGTGAAAAGTGAAAGTGAAGTTGCTCAGTCGTGTCCGACTCTTAGCGACCCCATGGACTGCAGCCTACCAGGCTCCTCCGTCCGTGGGATTTTCCAGGAAGAGTACTGGAGTGGGTTGCCATTGCCTTCTCCATTATATTCCACATATAAGTGATATCATACAGTATTTGTCTTTGTCTGATTTATATTAATATCACTTACCATCATATGCTCCAAGTCCATTCATGTTGTTCCAAGTGGTAAGACTGCATTCTTTAATGGCTGAATAGTATCCCATTGTACGTACACATCATATTTTCTTTATTCATTCAGTGTCCTGGTGGTGGACATTTAGGTTGCTTCCATAGTTTGGCTATTGTAAATAATGCTGCTATGCACACTGGGGTGCATATATCTTTTGAATTAGTGTTTTTGTTTTCATCAGGTATATACACAAGAATGGAATTGCTGGATCATAAGGTAGTTCTTTGAGCATCTTAGGACAATTGTTTTAAAGCATTTGCGTAATATATATTCTGGTAAGTCTATTTCAGGGACAGACTCTGTTTAATTACTTTTTTCTTTGAATTGACCATACTTTCCTAAATCTTTGTATGCTTTGTCTGAGTTTTTGTTGAATGGACACTGGACATTTGAATATAATAATATAGTAACTCTGGAAATCAGATTCTCACCATTTCCCAAGGATTATTTTTGTTAATTGTTGTAGGCTGTCTCTGTGCCAAGAATCAGACTAAGGTGTGAAAACAATGTCTTCTTGAGGTGAGGTGAAGTCACTCAGTCGTGTCTGACTCTTTGCAACCCTGTGGACTGTAGCCTACCAGGCTTCGCTGTCCATGGGATTCTCCAGGCAAGAGTACTGGAGTGGGTTGCCATTTCCTTTTCCAGGGGATCTTCCTGACCCAGGGATCGAACCCAGGTCTCCCACATTGGAGGCAGACACTTTAACCTCTGAGCCACCAGGGTCTTCTTAGGTCTTTAAAAATCTTTCTTTGAGCACATTAGTCACTTTCTAATTTCCTCCATACATGCATTTTTTCTTTTGTCCTAGTCTTTAATGTCTGACTCCCGAAATGGGAAAAGCAAAAATTTAAGGCAGGAGAAAAGGGCCCTGGCCCTGAAATTTCCTAGAAGGCTGTTCAGCTTGAGGGGATAAACCTGCAATGAGTTGGTAGGGGCGAAGGGGCATGAGAGGGAAGGTGCAGCAGCAATGGCTACCTGACTTTCTGTATCTCTATGATCAGAAGAAGCAATCAGTGACCAGAACACAGATCCCCTTTTTTGCCTACCTTGACTCCTGCAAAGCTGCAGGTAAGCTGCTCAGTGTATGCTAAGTGGCTGGAAGTGGGGGTGTATAGCAACTATTGCCAGCTAAGAGCTGAAGACAATTAAAATCAACCAAAATTTATTATCCAAGCCTTCCCCAGAAGTTACAAGTTTTCAACAGACTCAACAGTTTCAAATTAGTTACATAAGACAGAGTCTGCCAATGCCATTGTTGTCTGGGTAGAAGACAGATTTCTGGTGCTATCTACTCCATTACCATCCCAGAATTCTTGTCAAGAGTGAATTTTTTCTCACTATTAAGGAAAGACCATTTTGAGTACTCTAGCTGACGACTTTACTTCTGGCCTCATGTGAACTTCAGGCACTGTACACTTTCATCCTTCCCAAGGGCTTTTTCCTCTGCCTCAGGTAGCTTGCTCGCACGTGTTCATTAATTGATTCTTAGCTGAATATTTGTGGATGAGTCTCTGCAGACCTCTGGAGTCTTCCCTGTACATCACTCCTCTTTCCAGTACTCTACCCTGTGAGTTTTAGCCATCTTGATCAGTCCTGATTCCCCATTACTTTCCCTCAAATTAGGGAGGCTGCCAGGTCCTATGGGTTCGTTTCCTTACATCATGGTCTGGAAACTTTCACCAGGCAGTGAACTGGGTCATTTATAGGGCTCATCTCCTTTGTTTTCCATCTCTAAAGGATCTCTGTCCTTTGCTGACTTATATTCAATGTTTTCAGAAAGATTGTTTCACATTGCTGTCTGGCTGGTTTTGGTTATTACTGTATCAGGTGGGAGGATGGCAGTCCCTTTACTTCAACTTGGCTGAAAGTGATAGTTTAAAGCTTCAATTTAAAATTAGAGGACATGTACATGCATAGATGTACATACTGCTATATTTAAAATGGATAACCAACAAGGACCTCCTGTATAGCACATGGAACCATGCTCAGTGTTAATGCAGCAGCCTGGGTGGAGGGAAATTTAGGGGAGAATGGATACATGTATCCAGAGTACATCATGAATTGATCATTATATGCAGAGCACATCATGAGAAATGCTGGGCTGGATGAAGCATAAGCTGGAATCAAGATTGCCGGGAGGAATATCTATAACCTCAGATATGCAGATGACACCACTCTAAGGCAGAAAGTGAAGAAGAACTAAAGAGCCTCTTGATGAAAGTGAAAGAGAGTGAAAAAGTTGGCTTAAAGCTCAACATTCAGAAAACTAAGATCATGGCATCTGATCCCATCACTTCATGGCAAATAGATGGCAGATTTTAATTTTTAGGGCTCCAAAATCACTGCAGATAGTGACTGCAGCCATGAATTCAAACAACAGTTTCTCCTTGGAAGGAAAGTTATGACTAACTCAGACAGCATATTAAAAAGCCGAGACATTACTTTGCCAACAAAGGTCCATATAGTCAAAGCTATGGTTTTTCCAGTAGTCATGTATGGATGTGAGAGTTGGACTATAAAGAAAGTTGAGCACTGAAGAATTGATGCTTTTGAACTGTGGTGTTGGGGGAGACTCCTGAGAGTTCCTTGGACTGCACGGAGATCCAACCAATCCATCCTAAAGGAAATCAGTCTTGAATACTCATTGGAAGGACTGATGTTGAAGCTGAAACTCCAATACTTTGGCCACCTTATGGGAAGAATTGACTCATTAGAAAAGACACTGATGCTAGGAAAGATTGAAGGCAGGAGAAGAGGACAACAGACTATGAGATGGTTGGATGGCATCACTGACTCGATGGACGCGAGTCTGAGTGAACTCCAGGAGTTGGTGATGGACAGGGAGGCCTGGCGTGCTGCAGTCCATGGGGTTGCAAAGAGTCGGACATGACTGAGTGACTAAACTGAACTGAACTGTATGGTGAGTCCCTTTGCTGTTCACCTGAAACTGTCACAACATTGTTAATCGGCTATAGCCCAATATAAAAGAAAAACTTTAAAAATAAAATGAGTTTCTTCCTTATATGATCTCTTAGCATATATTTCTCTGACCTTCTCATTGGTACTAATCAACATATTTCTTGGTAACACAAGTAATACATGCAATTATTTTCTTTTCTTAGTAGTTTGTGAGTTTGTGGAGAATAAGATATAAATTACACTACATGTACTTTAAAATATGAAAATAAACATCTACTTAGTAGATTATTAAAAATTAACCTTGAGTTCAGTTCATTTCAGTTCAGTTCAGTCGCTCAGTTGTGTCTGACTCTTTGCGACCCCATGAATCGCAGCACGCCAGGCCTCCCTGTCCATCTTGGCATAGATTTCTAGACTTGTAGGTCATAGAAATGTCATGGTGTATGTTCATGCTGGAAGGAATTTCATGCTGCTTCTTATGAGAAATATAGATACTTATTTCTTACGGTAGGTAAGTAAATTTGCACTGAGTTAAATAAAGGCAAATAAAAGAAAAATGGATCAAATAAAATACGACATGTCCTTTAAACATGTAGTTCACCAGTGATACAGTATATAATCAGTGGGTTAAGATTTAGAAGGCATCGCATTATAGTATCTATATCTTTTAAACAGGGTATCAGTTCAGTTCAGTTCAGTTGCTCAGTCGTGTCCAACTCTTTGCGACCCCATGAATCGCAGCAAGCCAGGCCTCCCTGCTCATCACCAAAACCCGGAGTTCACTCAGACTCGCGTCCATCGAGTCAGTGATGCCATCCAGCCATCTCATCCTCTGTTGTCCCCTTCTCCTCCTGCCCCCAATCTCTCCCAGCATCAAAGTCTTTTCCAGTGAGTCAACTCTTTGCATGAGGTAGGGGTTTTAAAATTTATGTCGTGAACATATGTATTTTGGAAATTCAGCATTTATTTTCCCTTCCTAAAGATACCCAGATATATTCTCAGAATTGTCTATAGATTTGGTGACTGGTCAATCCATGTACTTACTTCCTCATATTAACACCAAAGGAGCCGTATTCTTTTCACCATCAAGTTAGGGACAAATTACACATTAAATGTAATCTAATGTGGGACCAGACTGATGCAACTGTTCAGTTAGTTAGGAATTAAGCTCTTTTGCTACAGTATGCACTAGTCACATATGACTGTTTAACTTAAAGTTAAATAAAATTAAAAATTTAGTTTCTCAGTTATACATATCAAATACTCAATAGCCACCTATGGCTAGTAGCTACCATGTTAGACAGTACAGCTCACTTCCTTCATCACAGAAAGTTCTATTGAATAGTAGAGCTCAAGGAACATAAATATTAGGATGAGATTATTGAGTATACAATCTTTTTAGTGACATGGAAATTTTTATTTTAAAACATTACATTTATAGTGCTTCTTGGTTTGACAAAACTAGAAGTATCTGTTATAGATTAACAGGTATTGTCTTATGGCTGTGCTAAAATCCTTATTTCAGGTTGCTCTGATAGTCCCTCATCGTGGGCCAGTGTTGCCTTTACTACCTACCTGCTGCTGCTGCTGCTAAGTCGCTTCAGTCGTGTCCGACTCTGTGCGACCCCAGAGATGGCAGCCCACCAGGCTCCGCCGTCCCTGGGATTCTCCAGGCAAGAACACTGGCGTGGGTTGCCATTACCACCTATCTGGGATCTGCAAAGAGCAAGGGATGGGGAGGAGGCAGTGAGCAGTGAGCAGGGGAGGAAGGGCTGTTCCTTGCCTTCAGTTCTTTTCCAAGCTCAGGCTAATGCTCCACCCTGAGGGCATTTGCATTTAAGGCAGAACTTTCTCCCTATCTTTCAGTGGCACTTGCATTCTTGTAGTTCTAAAACCAAGCTCATCTTTTCCTTTGGCAGTAGAGTCAGTGTGGAGAGTCTCAGCTCAGTTTCCAGAGAATGACTACGTGCTCCCACCTGTCTGAAGCCCCAGATTCCCTAGAGGAAGTCAGATTCATGTGTTCCAGCTTTGTCAGGCCTGAGTGCCTTCATATTCTGGTGTGAGAGAACTGCTCCTTCCAGAAACATTTTTAATAAACGCAACAGACCATTTAATGATAACTAATCTCTAAATGGGCTCCCCTGGTAGCTCAGCTGGTAAAGAAAACACCTGCAATGCAGGAGACCCAGGTTCGATTCCTGGGTTGAGAAGATATCCTGGAGAAGGGAAAGGCTACCCACTCCGGTAATCTTGGGCTTCTCTGGTGGCTCAGTTGGTAAAGAATCTGTCTGCAACGCGGGAGACTTGGGTTTGATCCCTGAGTTGGAAAGATCCCCTGGAGTAGGGCATGGCAACCCACTCTAGTATTCTTGCCTGGAAAATCCCCATGGACAGAGGAGCCTGGTGGGCTGCAGTCCATAGGGTCACAAAGAGTTGGACATGAATGAACAACAAAGCACAGCACAGTCTCTAAATAATTAAAATTTTAAATGGTTTTGTACTTATGAATGAAAATTCCTGGTTTCAAAAAATAAAATTTTCATTTGATTTATATTGTTTAAAAATAAAATTTAGTTTATTAAATAAATTATGAAAAAAATAAATAAATTATGGAGGGCAGAGGATTCCCTGGTGGTCCAGTGGTTAGGACTCCAAGCTTCCATTGCAGGGGGCATGGGTTTGATCTCTAGTCAGTGAACTAAGATCCTGCATATTGTGCAGTGTGGCCAAAAAAGAAAAAATTAAACAAAACTTTAAGATTCCATAAGGCAGTAGGTAAGGGATGACTGTAAAGTTCTTCTATTTAAATGAGAAAATATATGCTTAGCTGAGTGTTGTCTTCCAAAGTATCCCTGCGGATGTTTGTCTACTTACTCTTTAGCAGCTCCCAGAAGTGAGAGTGGGAGTGAAGGCAGACTGATGCCTGAGTCTCACGTCAGTAATGGCTGATGTGGAGAGCAAGAGGTCTTGGATACCCAGGAAGTGCTGGGAAGGCCTCTGTGTATTTCCCCAGTGGTGGAGAGAGGACACAGACAATTCTTTAGAGATTTTAGAAAGAATGGACACCAAAAACTCCCGATTGTTGTGAGTTAGGGAAGGGGAAATTAGTAATCTGTGAGTACAGCGATGGTAACCAATTGATTGTATCAAATATTTGTCAGCCAAACATTTGGAAATTCCCTTTATTCTCGAAAAGCCTGAGAAATCTGCACTTAATGAAATTCACTTATGCTTTCCCATTGACGTACAGTTTAAAACTACAACATATACTTGAAAGAGAAAATTAATTCATACTTCTGAAGAGAACAGGATTAAATCCACATAATTAAAGGCAAAAGGCAGTTTTAAATTCCAAAATGCCAAAACAATGACAACAAAATACTCAGAACTGCAGAGATACATGTGTGCTCTTCCAGGTAATTTAAATTGACCATCAATTAGCAGATTAGTGCTAGGTAAATATTTCACATTCAAATCCCAAGCAGAGATTAATTTGCTCTCTTCCAGGGTCACAGATTGCACGCTTAGCCCCAGCCTGCTGCTCTCCTAATATATGCTAATAAGTACACGGGTCTCAATCACCTTACTTGAAACACTGAAAGCTTAACCTTTTATTACTGGCTGTGCTGTGCTTAGTTGCTCAGTCGTGTTCGACTCTTTGTGACCCCATGGACTGTAGCCATCCAAGCTCCTCTGTCCATGGAATTCTCCAGGCAAGAATACTGCAGTGGATAGCCATTCCCTTCTCCAGGGGATCTTCCTGACCCAGGGATCAAACCTGGGTCTTCTGCATTACAGGCAGATTCTTTACCATCTGAGCCACCAAGGAAGCCCCCTTACTACTGGATAGAAGTCTCAAATAAGCAGAATATTAAAAATATTTAATATTAACATTAAAGTTATCATTCTACTATAAAACACTTTAATTTGGAAAGAATCATATAAGTAAAATAAGTAATATTTTCCTCCGTCGGGCAGTAGATGAATTGATCAAAACTAAATTGGCTGAAATAGTGAAACAACTATAAATAAGTATTTCTATCATTGGTTTTCCACATATTGGTGAATTTTGCACACCATGGGCTAGTTCCTTTGTCTCTTAATCATAACTTTTTCTGGAATTTCTTTCTTTTAATTTTTATAAAGCATGGGGCCATGTCTTTTTTTACCATTTTTATTTTTCAGATCATTTTCTTGCTTGCAGGGCAATCTCTTGGTGAACATTAAAAGTTTTCTCATATGCTCTAAGTGAAAAGTCCAAAGATACAGGTGGTTGGAACTAGGAAAGTCCCCAAACACTAGTTACTATATATTGTAAATCCAAGAAGATATTATAATTTTATTAAATTTTAAATACAGATGTTTGTTTTTACCTTGACACTTAAAATTTTTAGCTCAACCAACTTCTGAATTTGAAGTTTATATAAAATATAGGTCAGCCAAACATTTTGCCAGCCACTAATAATGTTACTCAAAACATAAGCGAATTAGTTTTTTTTTAAATGAGAACATATACCTAAATAAGGAAAATAACCCTAAATGAATTTATACTTAGGAAAATGAATTTTAAAGTTTCAAAAAGTAAGATAACTGTTACATGTTCTCAAGGATAAAGTTGATACAATTACAGGATGTGGAAGTAATAGTTATAAAAGTCAACATTTATTGAAAATTTGCAAGCATACAAATTACCTCATTTAATCCTTATAAAAATCTGGAAGGTAAGTACTATTAATACCCTCATTGTACACATGATAGAAACCAAGGTTTTGAAAGTTTAAGTAATTTACTCAAGGGCCCAGAGGTAGGACCAGACAGATTTGGTAATCTGATTCCAGAACCTTAGTCCTTTACACTGCCTTAAAGTGAAAATAAATTAATTCTCAGAACCCCAGACACTGGCACCAAAGTATTTAAAAGCAAGCACATTTAAAAGAAGACATAAACAGTACATAGAAGAGTAAATATGGAGCACAGTGCTATAGATTCAATTACAATAACTGATTAGAAGTACTACTCCTAAACGCGTGAGCCTACAGTGGATTATAGAAGGAAATTTGAATATTTTGGGTTTCAGTATATAATGTGGCTTTAAATGACTAACTGTATTTCAAATAACATATGATCCTGGCTTCATCACTAACTTTGTATATGAGTTAGTGGCTTTACTTGCTAAAGTCTGTTTTTTAAAAAGTAAACACACTTAATCAAGATACTAAGAGCATTTTACTTATGTATGTATCATACTGGCCTATCCTTGAGGTGAAGTTATAAGAAATGAAAAAACTCAACTTGCCTTTTTAGGGACAATAGAGTATGGAGGCTTCTTGGAGCCTCATGGGTGCAGGCTCCATCTGCTCTGCACCTGCTGTCTGGGCCTGCTCGTCTACAGAGGTTTCTCCAGGAAAGAAAAGGACAGGAGAGTTGGAGGTAAGTAAAAATACCACCTCCAAACTTCTAAGAGTTCTGAGTTTATAAATGTTTTATTCTATAAGACATTAACCTGTTTTAAAAAAACATTTTATTGATGCATAATATATTTGCAGTATTAACCTCATTTAAAAAGTAATTACTGCAGAGCTCTGGGACAGAAGTCCTGAAAGGACCTCGTTTCAGAAGATGCCACTAGAGCAAGAAGGATTTAAATCATTTTCCTCAGGAGGGGCTGCACAGCCTCCGGAAGGAAAGCGAGAGTTAGAGAAGATAGGTATTTCATAGTTGGAACCAAATAGAAAGGATGCATTTCACGTGCTGTAACAGATCTACTGTTTTCAAAGTCTCTTCGGTGATATCTGACACTAAGGCTACTTTGTATACTACACGATAGATTGTCATTTCAGTGTCTGGGCCATGAAATGTTACTACTGTGAAAACAAAAAAGCAGAGCCTTCGGCTCCTTCAGACACTGAAAGCACTTTGAGCGGGCTGAGTCAGATCTATCTGGAGGGAGATCTGCTACCTCAAAGGGAACGGCCAATGAGGGTTCTGCTCACGTGGCTCTTAGATTTCTCCGGAAAAAGCAGTGAAGCAGTAAACCCAGCAGGCGGTGGGGTCAATCTGCCACTTTTCCAACTTCCTCAGAATTACCACCCTACTCCTTGTGAACCACCGAAACTGGAGAGTTATTTCCCAAGTAAAGATACCGATGCAATTAAGGTGAGAGAGCCGGTGATCATTTCTAAAACCCGGTAACTACACTTGGGCACACAGCGCAGAAACTGATTCCTTTCTCAGTTTGGGACTTCTGCTCACTCCTCCCCCTAGATACATTCCGACTTCCAGTTCCTGACCACCTTTCCTCTGCAGCCGCCTCGGCCAGGGCACTGGTCCCACCTTGGGATGACTGGCCCTGTGGGACCAGGACGGGATCTCTTTGGGGTGATCAGACCCCAGGCATTAGGCCTTCTCAGATGATTGGCTCTCAAAACGAACGCTGACCCCTCCAGGTGACGAGATCCCAAGATTGGGTTGAGGCCTCCTCAGGGTGACCAGCTCCTGAGGATGGAACCTGGGACTCCTCAGGTGGCCGACTCCCGAGAATAAGGCCTTCTCGGGGGTGACCAGGCACAGGGACAGGAAAGGGTCTCCTCTGGGTGACCGGTCCTTGGGGACGAAACAGGGCCTTTTCGGAATAACGGGACCCGGGAAGAAGATGGGGCTTCCTTAGGGTGACTGACTTCCGGGATGAGGCTTCTTTCAGGACAACCAGATCCGTAGGTCCGAACGCGGCCTCGCTGAGGTGACCGGCTCCGATCGTGGACGGGGACAGGGCTGCCTGACCGGCTTTCGGGGATAAGGCCGTCCCGCGGTGGCCAGATCGTGGAGCCGGGGACGCGGTCCTCGGTGACCAGCTCCAGGAGAGCAGGAACGGGACGAGATGAAGCTACCGCCCTGACATCTCCTGGAAACTCGCGCAGGCACAGCTGCGTCCCTTCGGCCCGAGAGCTTCTTTCCCTGGGCTGGGCCTCGCGGACGCTGCCAGGGCTGGGCCCGAAGTTCGGAGTCGGAGTCCGAGTCCTGCGCGGCTGGGCACCGGCCCCTCTCCTGGTTACCGGCCCCTCAGTTCGCAGCACCGCCTCTTCCGCCCCTTCCGCCGGCCCGCGTACGTCAGCTGGCGCCGCCCCGCCCCGCCGCCGCCGCCCGCCCGCCCGCCCGCTTGGGGTTTGGGGCCAGGGTCCAGGCCTGGGTCGGAGTCTGGAATTCGGTTGCGGTCTGGGTCTGGGCTCTGGGCAGGCCAGGGTCTGAAGTTGGAGCTGGGTTGGGTTTGGGGGTCTGGGCGCGGGGGACCGCAGTCGCCTCTCCCCTCCAGGTCTGACCTGCTGCAAAATGGACGCGCCGCCTGGAGCCCGGCCGGCTGCCGAATGCCGGGGGTCTGGGAACCTCGGCTGCACCAGGCCGGCCGAGAACCGTAGGACCAGCGGATAGCTGCAAGCTCGGGAGGTGCAGTGCCACTTGCTGAGATCCCGAGTATTCCTCCACACTTTGAAGCAGGCATATTACTAACCTGAACTTTTATGAGACGCTGGTTTTCGATTTTGGAAGGCTTGAACAGCAACAGGTTTTTTTGTGGGAGCGAGTGAACTAGATGGCGACAGGAAGGGGTCTCCAGCCACTGCCTACTGCTGTCACCCCGGTTCGACCTGGGCAAAGTCTGTGGAGTTGGCTTTCTCTTGAGAACGCAGGGCTAGGTCCAGGTTCCCAGTTTTTAGAAAAATTGTCGGATTTTTGTGTGTTGGGTTTCAAAGAATCATGGAATATTGTCAGTGCTACGATTTAGTCTGCGTGAAAAAGTCTTTGGTTCGGTGTGTCTGATGTGAAAAGAGTAGTCCAGGATCAGGCAAAGTCAGTGAATCAGAGTTTCCAGGATTTATTTCTCTCTGCACGGTAAGAACTCCACCACTTTGGGCTGTGCACTCAGGTAATCAGAGCTTTGGCTGTCCAGCATTCTGCTCTCCTTTTGGCAGAGGGCTCCTCCCTGGCTCAGGCCAAGGAGTGCTTCAGGACCTAGTAGCCAGGGCAGAGATAACATGCAAACCAGTGACCCTTGACTTGAGTTTTGATTGCTTCGTTTTTCATTGTTCTTCCTTTACAATTCTTAGAGAGGGGGCTGTTTTATTTTTCTGAGTTTGGCCACTCTGCCTTCCAGTGTCTTTGTTATTCCTTTATTTCTGCTTGAACTGTGCTCGATCCCAAAGTTTGTGAAATTCGAACTTCCTGACTGCTCTTGCCTGTGCTGAGATGGTGGTGGTTAAGCCTAAAGTGATAGCGGAAGTCCCACCCCGATCCTAATGCAATTGGTGACAGGATTTCTAAGTCTGCGGGTCGAGGCTGCTGGAAGAGCTGCGATTGGTCTGTGAATATGGCAGAGACCTAGCCTGCGTCCCTGGGGAAGATCGAGTGAGAGCAAGGGACTGCTGCTGGCATTTTCTGCCCTGGAGCCTGGGCTCTCTGAGGAGTAAGACAGTGTAATTCCCTGGTGTGATCCACCTCCAGAAGATGCTTTGAGTGTTAACACTTTTGTCTTGTGCAAAGATGGAAACTACTAACTACTGAAAAGACGATGAGCTTTTTAGTCAAATGGCTTTCAAAAGAACATCATAAATTTTACTTAGGATTAGATTCAGTGTTTGTACATGGTCTCTATCTTTTGAAAGAACTGCTATATACTTTTTTAGTTGTAAAATTTCTTCATATTTGTCTTTCAGTTCAGTTCAGTCGCTCAGTCCTATCCGACTCTTTGCGACCCCATGAATCGCAGCACACCAGGCCTCCCTGTCCATCACTATCTCCCGGAGTTCACTCAGACTCACATCCATCGAGTCTGTGATGCCATCCAGCCATCTCATCCTCTGTCGTCCCCTTCTCCTCCTGCCCCGAGTCCCTCCCAGCATCAGAGTCTTTTCCAATGTCTTTGCACTCTATAAATGTCTCACCTGCTAGGTGCTTAGAATTTTGACCAATGTGTGAGTAAGTAAGAAACTAGAATTAAGATCATTACTTCATTTAGGTTTCTGGACTCAAGATATAATTGAGTGTATAATCACTTTGCTTTAGATGAACTTTGAATGCCTGATATAGAATCACAATATAATGTTAATTTTACAGTTTAATATAGTAGTGACTGAATTCCCTGGTGTACACTTACCAGGCAGGCTCACCTTTTTGGAAAACGCCTAAGAAATTTAGCTGCTAAACATTTCTCAAAGGCCAAATGAGAGATCAGGAAGTTTTGGTATAGTGATCCGAAAAGAAAAAAAAAAGCTTTCTGTTTCCTTTTCTCCCTTGTAGACTGCCCTCTCGTTTTCAGATGTAATTCTGATAAGCTTAGTTACCTGTTTCTAAAGTCAGCTTGAGAAAAGGGTGCAGAGGAAAGTCTGCCATAGGCAAGTGCCCCATTAATAGCAAGAAGTGACACTTCACAAGAGAGAAGATAGAAAATGCTATAAAAAGCACACGTAATTCTGGGGTGTCTTTAGAAACAAATAAAACAACCCTATGTACTTCAGTAGCCCCTGAGGGGTAGTATGGTTTACTCCATGGGGATGGTTTGGGGGAAAATGTATGTTCAGCATTCTCTAAGGAAGTGAAACAGCATGTACTGTTTTATAGAGAAATGCCTATTAAAATGGTTAAGTGAATTAAAACCATGATGGCATATCACTACATACTTGTTAGAATGGCTAAAATAAGTAATTCCGGCAATGCCAGAATGCTGGCAAGAGTGCTGAGCACCTGGAATCGTCCCACATGGCTGGTGGGAATGTAAGATGGCATGCCACCCTGAAAGATAGTTGCCTTACTTTCTTATAAGATGGGTTTACCATATGATCCAGCAGTTGTACTCCTGGGTGTTTTCCTAATGAAACTATTACAGAAAAACTATATTTGATTGATCATAGTAGTTTTGTTCATAATAGCTCAAACTGGAAACAACCAAAATATCCTTTGAGATGGTAAATAGTTAAGCTGTGGTACCGTGCAATACTACTTAGCAGTAAAAAGAATGAAACTACTGATACACAAAGGAAGCCAGGCTCAAAAGGTATGATTCTATTTATATGACATTCTCTTGCAGATAAGGCTGTAAGTGGGGACCAGAGGACAGGTTACAGGAAGGTGTGAATATAAAGGGACAACAGGGGGGAGCTTTTTGAGGTGATGAAACTGTTCTGTAGCCTGATGGTTGTGGTGGTAGCATGTTTTAAAAGTGTAGAACTATACATCAAAAGTAAATAAAAGTTAATTTTCTTGTATAATTTTTTTTTAATAAAAAAAGGTTAAGTAAAAATTGGCAAAACAGTTTACACAAGCATCTCACCATATATTATGTTGGGCATGTGAAGCATTTTTCTTATAAAAATCTACCATTGTATTGGCCTTCTCCAGGGTTCTGTAAACTGGCAGAAAGGCTTAATTTCCTGTCAGCTGTGCATTGAGAAATCTTTTTTGGCTTAGAAGAGTATGTCTTCACTAGAGTAATAATTGTATTTCTTTAACCATTAGAAGTTGGCCCACACATCAGCTAATTTTGTTCAGGTCATTAAACTGCCTGGCCTGAACTTGGCTTCTGTTCGTTGCGAGGAGCATTTCCTCTTGTGTGCCTTGAG
Source organism: Aepyceros melampus (assembly GCA_006408695.1). Taxonomy (NCBI): domain Eukaryota; kingdom Metazoa; phylum Chordata; class Mammalia; order Artiodactyla; family Bovidae; genus Aepyceros; species Aepyceros melampus. The sequence goes on from SJXQ01007182.1 coordinate 276,097, forward strand.
TCATCATAACCTTTGAAACTTAGTGAGGATTGATGTTTACTTAAAAATCTTGGTGGCATTAAGTTCCTGGAACTTTCCTAAATGTTTCTGCCTTAAGACTTGTGGTGGTGTTGGTGTGCAGGTTTATAATGAAGCCCTTGTGTATTCACTGAGATCTCACATAAAGCAAAACTGGTGTTTTAAGTCACTGGAAGAATGTGAGGTTAGCCTGTGGCCTGAGATCTTGTGGCGATGCTCTTTCTTTGTGTCCTTGATGGGGGTAGAGGGACTACTCTGTAGGGCTCCAGTTCCATGCTAGCTTCTCTCTCATGGTGCTGTCTCCTTTAGCCCTCAGTGTTTTGTTGCTAATTTTTTATGGAAATAAATGGGATTGCTGATTGAGCAGCGTCTGGGGAAAGGTAACCAGTAACCTCTTTAAGAGGGAAGTAGTGTGCTGAGTCAAAGTTCGGTTTCATTGTGTAAGAATGCTATAGGGGTGTGCCTACCTGCAGTTCACTCTCAGGTCAGATCTGATAGCAAAAATGCTTTTGCTAGATAGCACAGTTTCTATCCAGGAGACACTGAAAACTAGCAATATGCTTTTATTCTTAAAGATCACTGATTGATCAGGGAATACTTAGAATTCTGAAGTGACCACATTATAAGTCAAACCAGCCATCCATTTAAAATACTCATTTAAAAATATCTATTTTCTTCAAGTGTGCCAGTTTGGTGACTGGTTTATTTCATTTACCCTAATGTCTTCAAGGTTCATCCGTATTATAACACTGTGTCAGAATGTCCTTCTTTTTTTCTGTCTGAATAATACTCTGTTGTATGGATGAACCATGTTTACTTTATGGATTCTTGGGTTACTTCCCCTCTGGGCTATTGTGAAATAGCCTAGTGAAGAGCACTGATGAATGGTGCTCCTGTGAACATGGCTGTGCCAAAATCTTCTGGGCGTCCCTGTTTCCAGTCCTTTGGGATATGTACTCAGGAGTGGGATTGCTGGGTCATTTAGTATTTCTGTGTTTAATTTCTCAAGGAATCACCATACTGTTTGCCACAGCAGCTCCCTATGTATATTCTATATATCATATATTATCATAGTAGTTTTAGTTTTAACATTAATGTGATCACTACATTATTCAGCAATTTGCTTTCTTTCAGTTCAGTTCAGTCGCTCAGTTGTGTCCGACTCTCTGCGACCTCATGAATTGCAGCACGCCAGGCCTCCCTATCCATCACCAAATCCCAGAGTTCACTCAGACTCATGGCCATCGAGTTGGTGATGCCATCCAGCCATCTCATCCTCTGTCATCTCCTTTTCCTCCTGCCCGCAATCCCTCCCAGCATCAGAGCCTTTTCAAATGAATCAACTCTTCACATGAGGTGGCCAAAGTACTGGAGTTTCAGCTTTAGCATCATTCCTTCCAAAGAACAACCAGGGCTGATCTCCTTTAGAATGGATTGGTTGATCTCCTTGCAGTCCAAGGGACTCTCAAGAGTCGTCTCCAACACCACAGTTCAAAACCATCAATTCTTTGGTTCTCAGCTTTTTTCACAGTCCAACTCTCACATCCATACATGACCACTAGAAAAACCATAGCCTTGACTAGATGGACCTTTGTTGGCAAAGTAATGTTTGTGCTTTTGAATATGCTCTCTAGGTTGGTCATAACTTTCCTTCCAAGTAGTAAGCGTCTTTTAATGCCATGCTGCCAAGCTGCTGCTAAGTCGCTTCAGTCGTGTCTGACTCTGGTGACTCCATAGATGGCAGCCCACCAGGCTCCCCCGTCCCTGGTATTCTCCAGGCAAGAACACTGGAGTGAGTTGCCATTTCCTTCTCCAGTGCACGAAAATGAAAAGTGAAAGTGAAGTTACTCAGTCTTGTCCGACTCTTCGCAACCCCATGGACTGCAGCCTATCAGGCTCTTCTGTCCGTGGGGTTTTCCAGGCAAGAGTACTGGAGTGGGTTGCCATTGCCTTCTCTGAATGCCATAGTGTTCCATAATTTATCCATCTCCTACAAATGGTATGACACACATACTTGGTGGATCCAAGAGTGTGCACATTTTAAAAGCCTTACAAGATATAGAGGCAACTTTGCCAGACCTTGAGATTTTTCAAGAAAGTCGGAAATCAGATTTTTATTTGAAATCATCCCGTTTAAAAAACACCTTTGAGCCAAGCAAAATGGACTCCAGGCTAGATTCAGCTCTTAAGACACCGATTTGTGACTTAAGCACTGATATTTATCAACAATTACCACCCATTTCTAAACCTCCCCCTGCTTCTGGCCTTTTTTATGATTAAAGCCCACTGCCTCTTCTCTTCTGCCTTGTTGAACCCTTTTTATCAAAGTACTTCCATTTCCTGGAGTTACTGAAATACAACTGCATAAATGCCATAATGCTCCAAAACTTTTATGTTTTATTGTTGTTTAGTTTCTAAGTTGTGTCCAACTCTTTTGCAACCTGATGAACTGTAGCCCACCAACTCCTTTGTCCATGTAATTTCAGTTTCCCAAGAATACCCACATCTCCTGCATTGCTGGAGGATTCTTTATCACTGAGCCACCAGGGAAGTCTGTATGTGCATAGTATCAACCTCAAAAGAGAGAATATTGGGGATTATGAGAAGAGTATGTAACAGAGAAGGCTTCCCTGATGACTCAGTGGCAAAGAATGGTGGGTTCAATCCCTGGCTTGGGAAGATCCTCTTCAGAAGGACATGGCAACCCACCCCAGTATTCTTGCCTGGGAAATCCTATGGACAGAGGAGCCTGGCGGGTTACAGTCCATGGGGTTCTCAAAAGAGTTGGGAACGACTTAACGACTAAAAACGAAACCAGGCACATAATCTTTCAGCTTTTGACAGATTCCAGTGCACCCTTTTACTTAAAAGACTTGAGCAGGTAGTTTAGCTAATTTTATATACTTAGAGATTATTTCTGCAGTATCCCATTCAGCACACAAACTGACTATTTTCATCTCTCATCTGGCCTCAGATTACTCACCTCTAGTGACTGTTGTAATTTCACTTTAGCTACCCTGGAGTTTGTTCCCCATGATTATCAGGAAGAATGATAAGACTTCAAACTGCATGCCCCCCAAGAACCTGACCACTACTGATGTATCCTGCATTCTTTTTTCACTTTCCACAATTTTCTCTTCTCCCAGTCTGTTCTGGTTTCACTTTTAGCCCTAACTGGTTTGAACTTCATGGTCACCCACTTCAAAGTTACACTTAACCACCCTAGAATCATCTTTGGCATTTTTATCATTCCATCTTCCACTCCCTGCAGTATGACACGTCAGTTCTAGCCCAGCAGCCTCTCACAATTCTCTTCCTCATTTCTAGTATCCCCAACATGTGAACTCACCAAATTTATTGAAAAGGCCTAAGTGCCTTGCAAATGTGCTGGTGGGTTGTAAAACCAAATTATTGGGTGTTTATTGGCATTTAGAAAAGTTGACACAATAAAATAGAATAAAAAGTAGAATGCAAGACATATACTAGGGTAAATATCATTATATTAAATTGTGTCTTTACTGTGGGTATTAGTCTGGGTTGCCTCTGGGTCTGACTGGGCCCCCACGCCTGGTGTCAGCAGCGGAACTCCTCTTGTACACAGTGTCAGAGCAGCCTGCAGGGTCGTCAGGTGAGTCACTCTCCTAGCAACAACTAGAACGGAACCCTTAATCCAAATTTACTCTTGAGGCTTTTAGACCCTCCTGCAATCTGAGTCCATTCTACCTTCTGTCATAGTCACAATTCTGTTATACTTTTAAAATGCTCCCAACCAGACTGTTCACTGTTTCCCAACTGCTGATGTTGCTCCCTCTTGTCTACTCCACTTTTGCTTGTTAGAATTTTACTTCTACCACAAAGCCCATCTCAAAAGCTTTATTGTAGCTACCTGTGTATCCTCTCCCACTAACTATAAGCTGCTTGAGACTGGGGACTAATTTTACTCCTCCTGTATGTTTAGTATAGGCATTCAGCTTGTTAATTATATATTTGCCTTGTTCTATTTATATAGGCAGACAAATATAATTATTTTCTTTTAAAACCTGGATCAATGGCCATTAAGTAAGATTAATTTTATCACCTTAAATTTCTTATACTCTCTTTTCTGACTTGTTCCCAATGATGATTCACTCTCTCTTTAGCAAATATTGAGTGCCTGTTATAGGCCAGGCATGGAGGAGTGAATATAACAGAAACGAATGGAATCCTTTAAGATGTTTAATCGAAGCTGGGGCTCCTTTTCCCCAGTCAGTGTTTGGAATCTTCTTTGATGCCATAGGACAGTCTGTTTAGTCAGTGAAGAATAGTGAGTGGTTCTCAACTGGGGCTGGGGACTGGTGGTTTTGACAGTGTGTAGAGACATTTTTGATTGTCACAACTGAAGGCATTTCAGCTGCAGGCTAGGGATGCTGCTAAATGTTCTACAATGCGCAGTTTAGCCCCACAGTAAAGAATTGCCCATTCCCAAATATCAGCAGTGCCAGTACTGGGAAATCCTGTTGATAACAAGCAGAGAATTCTAGGCTTTGGGCCTTAGTAAAGCCAAATAAACATTTGAAACAGGAAGAGAAGTAATTAAAAAGAATTGCAACTTAGTTTTCTAAATAAGATACATAAATATACATACCTCTCTCTGATATATTTCTAGACCCACAGTGCTCTTCATTTTGTTTTATACAATGAGAATTCATACAGTGGACAGGAATTAATTAAAACATATTACACATTCCAGTCTTAGTAAGAAATTGACCACAGGAATAAATGCCTCGTAATATGAAGAGAGGTTACTTTTCTTAAAAAATTGAGATGTAGTGGGCACACAGCATTATATTAGTTTCAGGTGCACAGCATAATGATTCATTATATTTATATAGTTTGAAATGATCACCACAGTAAGTCTAGTTAACATTCATTACCATACATACATAGTTATACTTTTTTTTTCTTATGATGAGAATTTTTAAGCCTTCTCAGCACCTTTCAAGTATACTGTGCTTAGTCTCTCAGTGGTGTCTGACTCTTTGCAGCCCCATGGACTGTATGTAGCCCGCCAGGCTCCTCTGTTTATGAGGATTCTCCATGCAAGAATACTGAAGTGTGTTGCCATGCCCTCCTCCAAATAGAGATGACTCTTGAATAGCACAAGTTTGAACAGTGCAGTTCCACTTATATGTGGATTTTTTTCTCAGTAGTAAATATTACAGTCCTACAACCAAATCTGTGGTTGGTTGAATCAGTGGATGCAGAACCGTGGATGGAGGACGAACTATAAAGTTATACACAAATTTTTGACTGTGTGGAGAATTGGTGCCCATAAACACCTCCCTCCTGGTTGTTCAGGAACAACCAGGAAAACGTGGCTCAGATAGTAATTTATTTCTTTGGAAAAACTAACTGAAGTTTGTGCCTTTTGATTTCCTTTACTTATTTTCTCAACCCTCACCCTAGGAAAGTGATACTTTAGGATTTGAAAAGTTAGATTTATTTTCCAGTGGATTTATAGAAAGAATTTTATAAATAGGACAATTAAATTAAATGAATTAGAGTTCAGATAGAAATACTCTAAAATCCTGCAAATGTCTCTATATAGCTGACATCGTTTGTTTTTTTACTTGTTTATGTTTTCTCAAAGAGTCTGCCTAACAACAATATTTTCTCTAGAAAGTAAGTCCTTTGATGGATGACCACCGTTATTCAGTCCCCTTTGTGAGACAGTGATAGCAGAAAGATGGTAGAAAGTTTGTGTTCAAACCCAGAGTCTTGTCATTTCCATAGGTAAGTAGTCTCAGCTTGGTTACCTGGCGCAGAGGCTTTATCTTTGAGTAAACCCTTTACACTGCTTAATTTAGGAGTTGTGTTGAAGAATAAAAGGAGTGACTGCTTAGGGTAATTGGCTGAAGTTAGCCATCATTTCTCCCTTCTTATACATGACTTCTGTCAAACCTTGTTTCTAGGCATCTTAGAACTAGTGTAGAGTTGAATTTGGCACACTGATTTATCTGCAAAGGTGATGCTGAATCTGTGAAATTAAGGATCTGTGCTCTAGAAGCGTGTTTCTTTTGTACCCTGGTTACTTGCCTCCCACTTGTCTCTGGAATAAATTTATTTCTTTGGAAAAATCGAAGCTACCCTGTTGATATTAGGCTAAGTATTGTGAGGAGATATTCTGAAAGGGATATTACTGGAAGGTTGAGTTTTCATGGCTCTGGGGTGTACTGTTCATCTTCATGAGCAGGAGTGCCAGCCAGTCCAGACAAGGAGGGCCTCACTTGACTGCTTGGATAAGCATAGGCTCCATGGGTTTTCAATCTCCTGTACTTATGTGGGGGCTTCTCTCGTGGCTCAGATAGTAAAGAATCTGCCTGCAGTTTAGGAGATCTGGGTTCGATCCCTGAGTTGGGAGGATTCTCCTGGAGAAGGGAACGGCTCCCCACTCCAGTATGCTTGCCTGGAGAATTCCAGAGACAGAGGAGCCTGGTGGACTCTCATCCATGGGGTTGCAAAGAGTTGGACATGACTGACTTTCACCTTCACTCCTGTGAACCATGCATGTGACTTATGTGAGCCATAAAACTTTTAAATAAAAGAGTTTGCAGGTGTCACCCCCTTGGAATAGATTGCATCAATCTGGGATTCATTTTTCTAAATTCTAAAACTTGAATATTGCTAGGAGTTAACGGAATCATTAGATTAATATAGTAGGCTGAATAAATAAATACTGAATACAAATGATGTTAGTATTTCTGCATTCCTTTTATCATTTTATTTTAAAAATTTATGAAGTTTAACTTGCATTTCTTTTATGACATTCACTCTAATTTTTTTTAAGCAGAGAAAGAGTTTTATTATTGAATAAGCATTGAAACAGATTGCAGTTGCATCACAGACAACATGCTAAAGAGATTGCAAAGAAGAAATCTCACCCTTTTATGTAAGCTGGCAGATATTATACATTACATATATATTGTCATTACTCAAAGGAAAGATAAAACTTCTCTTCTGACAAGTAGGAAGTTATGTCTTGGCACCAAGTGCCTAGGTTTCCTGAGAAGACAGGGAGATGGGGTGCCACTCTCTTTTTATCATTATATATTTTTATTGTTTAAATTGTGATAACCTATATATAGAACAAAATTTTTACCATTTTAACTGTTTTTAAATGGAATTAAGTACAAACTTCCCTTGGGTATATGCAGATAACTGATTCCAGGATCCCCCTCAGATACCAAAATCCAAAGATGCTCAAATCCCTGATGTAAAATGACATAGTACCGTGAGTATAGTCAGCCTTCCAAATCAGTGGATGCAAAACCACTTTTACACTGTCATGCAGTCGTCACTACTGTCAATCTTCAGAACTTTCTCATCTTCCCCAAGTGAAACTGTGCTCGTTGAGCACTAACTCCCGTTCCCCTCTGCCAGCCTCTGCCAGCCACCATTTTACTTTCTTGTCTCCATGAATCTGTCTACCTCATATGAGTGGGATCACACAGAATTGATTTTTTTTAACTGCATTTATTTCACTGAGCATGATGTCCTTGAGGTTCATTGTATTGTAGCATTTGTCAATTTCCTTCTTTTTGAGGCTGAATAATAATGTGTTGTGTGGATAGACCCCATTTTGCTTATCTGTTCATCTGTCAGTGGACACTTAAGTTGATTCTGCCTCTTGGCTATAATGAATAATATTGCTGTGAAAATGAGGGTGCAAGTATCTGTTTGAATCCTTGCCTTCATTTCTTTTGAGTATATGCCCACAAATGGAATTGCTGGTTCATATGATGATTTTATATTTTGAGATCTGTTATACCATTTTCCTTAGCAACTGCATCATTTCACATTTCCACCAGCAGTGTGTGAGGATTCAGGTTTTTCCAAATACTCTCCAACACTTGCTTACTTCTCTTTTTTTTATAGTAGCCATCTTAATTTGTGTGAAATGATATCTCATTGTGGTTTTGATATACATTTCCCTATGACTAATGAAGTTGAGAATCTTTTAATGTGCCACACCCTTATTTTAAAAGAAATTGCTTTTCCTTGCTTTTAAGACCACTGTAAACAGTTCTTATAGAATAGCCAAGAGCTGTATAAGGTAAAAAACTTTGTTCAGCCACAATTTCAGATTTCCTGAAGAGGAGGGATTTACTTTTAGAGACATTGCTAATGTATGTCATAACACTGAAATTGCTCTTTAAACAACAGTAAAATCTTCCACCAAATTGGCATTGACTTTCATGTTCTCACTTTTCAGCTCTACTTGTTCACTTCAGTCACTCAGTCGTGTCTGACTCATTGTGACCACATGGACTGCAGCATGCTAGGCTTCCCTGTCCATCACCAACTCCCAGAGCTTACTCAAACTCATGTCTATCGAGTTGGTGATGCCATCCAATCATCTCATCCTCTGTTGACCCCTTCTCCTGCCTTCAATCTTTCCCACCATCAGGATCTCTTCTAGTGAGTCAGCTCTTCTCATCAGGTGGCCAAAGTATTGGAGCTTCAGCTTCAGCATCAGTCCTTCCAATGAATATTCAGGACTGATTTCCTTTAGGATGGACTGGTTTGATCTCCTTGCAGTCCAAGGGACTCTCAAGATCCTCTCCAACACCAGAGTTCAAAAGCATCAATTATTCAGTGCTCAGCTTTCTTTATAGTCCAACTCTCACATCCACAGATGGCTACTGGAAAAACCATAGCTTTGACTAGACGAACCTTTATTGGCAAAGTAATGTCTCTGCTTTTTAATATGCTGTCTAGGTTGGTCATAGCTTTTCTTCCAAGGAGTAAGTGTCTTAATTTCATGGCTTCAGTCACCATCTGCAGTGATTTGGAGCCCAAGAAAATAAAATCTCTCACTGTTTCTCCATCTATTTGCCATGAAGTGATGGGACCAGATGCCATGATCTTAGTTTTCTAAATGTTGAGTTTTAAAGCAACTTTTTCACTCTCCTCTTTCACTTTCATCAAGACGCTCTTTAATTCTTCTTCACTTTATGCCGTAAGGGTGGTGTCATCTGCATATCTGAGGTTATTGATATTTCTCCCGGGAATCTCGATTCCAAACTGTGCTTTATCCAGTCCGGCATTTCGCATGATGTACTCTGCATGTAAGTTACATAAGCAGGGTGACAGTATGTAGCCTTGATGTACTCCTTTCCTGATTTGAAGCCAGTCTGTTTTTCCATGTCCAATTCTAACTGTTGCTTCTTGACCTGCATACAGGTTTCTCAGGAGGCAGGTCAAATTGTCTGGTATTCTCATCTCTTTCAGAATTTTCCAGTTTGTTGTGATCCACACAGTCAAAGGCTTTGGCATAGTAAAAGCAGAAGTAGGTGTTTTTCTGGAACTTTCTTCCTTTTTAGTGATCCAGTGGATGTTGGCATTTTGACCTCTGGTTCCTCTGCCTTTTCTAAATCCAACTTGAACATCTGGAAGTTCTCAGTTCACGTACTGTTGAAGCCTGTCTTGGAAAATTTTGAGCATTACTTTGCTAGCATGTGAGATGAGTGCAGTTGTGCAGTAGTTTGAACATTTTTTGGCATTGCCTTTCTTTGGGATAGGATTGAATGACCTTTTCAGTCCTGTGGCCACTGCTGAGTTTTCCAAATTTGCTGGCAATTGAGTGCAGCACTTTCTCAGCATCTTTCAGGATTTGAAATAGATCAACTGTAATTCCATCACCTCCACCAGCTTCCTAAGGCCCGTTTTACTTTGCATTCCAGGATGTCTGGCTCTAGGTGAGTGATCACACCATTGTGGTTATCTGGGTCGTGAAGATCTTTTTTTGTATAGATCTTCTGTGTATTCTTGCCACCTCTTAATCTCTCCTGCTTCTGTTAGGTCCGTACCGTTTCAGTCCTTTATTTGTGCCCTACTTTGCATGAAATATTCCTTTGGTATCTAATTTTCTTGAAGAGACCTCTAGTCTTTCAGTTCTATTGTTTTCCTCTATTTCTTTGCATCCATACCTGAGGAAGGCTTTCTTATCTCTCCTTGCTATTCTTCGGAACTGTGCATTTAAATGGGTATGTCTTTCCTTTTCTCCTTTGCCTTTAACTTCTCTTTTTTCTCAGCTATATGTAAGGCCTCCTCACACAGTCATTTTGCCTTTTGCATTTCTTTTTCTTGGGGATGGTCTTGATCCCTGCCTTGTGTATGGTTTCACAAACTTTCATCCATAGTTCTTCATGCACTCTATCAGATCTAATCCCTTGAATCTATTTGTCACTTCCACTGTATAGTCATAAGGGATTTGATTTGGTCAAACCTGAATGGTCTAGTGGTTTTCCCTACTTTCTTTGATTTAAGTTTGAATTTCACAATAAGGAGTTCATGATCTGAGCCACAGTCAGCTCCCAGTCTTGTTTTTGCTGACTGTATAGAGCTTCTCCATCTTTGGCTGCAAAGAATAAAATCAGTCTGATTTCAGTATTGACCATCTGGTGTTGTCCATGTTTAGAGTCTTCTCTTGTGTTGTTGGAAGAGGGTGTTTTGCTCTGATCAGTGTGTTCCTTTGGTAAAACTCTGATAGCCTTTGCCCTGCTTCATTCTGTACTCCAAGGCCAAATTTGCCTGTTACTCCAGGTATCTCGACTTCCTACTTTTACATTCCAGTCCTATATAATAAAAAGGACATCTTTTTGGGTGTTAGTTCTAAAAGGTCTTGTAAGTCTTCATAGAATTGTTCAACTTCATCTTCTTCAGCATTAGTGTTGGGGCATAGACTTGGATTTCTGTGATATTGAATGGTTTGCTTTGGAAATGAACTGAAATCATTCTGTCATTTTTGAGATTGCAACCATTTTGAGTACTGCATTTTGGACTCTTCTGTTTACTAGGAGGGCTACTCCTTTCCTTCTAAGGGATTCTTGTCCACAGCTGTAGATATAATGGTCATGTGAAGTAAATTCACCCATTTCCATCCACTTTAGTTCACTGATTCCTAAAATATTGATATTCACTCTTGCTGTCTCCTGCTTGACCACTTCTAACTTACCTTCTTTCATGGACCTAACGTTCCAGGTTTCTAAGTCAAATCTACAGCTGGGTGTTGTTTTTGCTTTGGCTCCATTTCTTCATTCTGGAGTTAATCTCTCCACTCTTCTCCAGTGCATATTGGGAACCTACTGACCTGGGAAGTTCATCTTTCAGTGTCCTATCTTTTTGCTTTTTCATGCTGTTCATGGGGTTCTCAAGGCAAGAATACTGAAGTGGTTTCCCATTTCCTTCTCCAGTGGACCACGTTTTGTCAGAACTCTCCACCATGACCCATCCGTCTTAGGTGGCCCTACACGGCATGGCTCATAGTTTCATTGAATTAGACAAGGCTGTGGTTCATGTGATCAGTTTAATTAGTTTTCTGTGATTATGGTTTTCATTCTGTCTGACCTCTGGATAAGGATAAGAGGCTTATGGAAACTTCCGATGGGAGAGATTGACTGAGGGGGAAACGGAGTCTGCTTGAAACAGCTTTACTTGAGTAGGTAGTAAATAGCCTGAATAAGTCTTACCCATCTAAATAAAACCTAGTGTCTAGAATTCTTTGGATAAAGGTCAGAGCCTGATTTTTTTTTTTTTTCCCTCAGAATTTAGCTCAACTTCTATCCTCTTCTGTTCAGGTTAAGTTACATCTTTTAAATCTGGCAGTTGGTTGGAGGATGTTCACATTATGCCCTGAGCTTCTGAAAATTATTCTAAAGAAGAACCACATAGGGTATTTTTTCCTTTGTGTCAGAGAACTTAGGTCCTGCATGAAAAGCCACGAACAAGCAGATCCTTTCTCACAGAGCTTACTAAAAGTAAATAGTAGCTGACATTTGTTGAGTGCTTATTTTTTGTGAATGATTCTGAGCTGTTTACATGTAGTAACTCATTTAATCATCACGGCTACCCTTTAAGGTAGGGGAGTACTATTATTTTTATAGATGAAGAAATGGAAATACAGAAAATAGGTAGTGGAGGTCACCTACCTGGTGCCAGAGATAGAAAACCTCACTGTACAAGTGCTTCTTCAGTGGAGATTAGGAGGAAGTAACGGTGTTACTTTTTCATTCTTATTGGACTTTCCCCATAGCTGCTTTTAGCATTAATAAATAAATACACTTGCAAAATAGCTTGAGAATTCTTTAGTCATTATTCTTTGTAAAAAATAGTGAATTTTTGATATATCTGCCTTTTTAATAATGAAAATTAAAACTATTAAAATAAAAAGATTTACCTAAGATTCTGTGGCAAAAATATAGTAGCATAAAGTTACCCCTAGCTAAATATAAAGTACTTCATTGGGACCAAAAATAGGGCACTTTGCCAACTACTGTGGATCTTGAACATGAAGATCTTCTGCTGAAGATCCTGTATATACTGTGTCTCTTGCTGACACCGTGTTTCTGGGTGGAGAGGTGAGGCGAGATGTTTGGTGGTTCCCAGCCTGGTTGTGATACCAAAACACGTATCAAGAGTCAACACTGAATGCTCTGTGCTGTGTACACAGGAGCTCCAGGGTTTCACACCCTTGATCTGGAGGTGCATTTTGATGCAGTGGTGATGGCAGCCATGGCAAAAATCAGTCAAGGCCTAGTGCCTTTTAAGGTGGTGGATGGTCTTTGGTTCCTAGCCTGGGGTTTTCTGTAAGAAGGTATGCATAATTCCAAGTCTGGTTCACTCTCACAGGAGGCCTAACCCCTCTTTATCACCTGTAGGTAGGTAGGTCTCAGGGCTTAATTTTTTAGCTGCTTTATACTCTTTGGGAGTTCAAATTGAAATAATTTTCCCAACATTGTATTTGATAGTTTTTACTCATTTCTAAAATAAGAATTAAGAACTAGACACACCGTGTTCATTAAGCATTATGTGCCCAGTCTGAGCCAGGAGCTGGAAGGCTAGGGAATTGAAGAAACAGACACAGGGAAAGGGATAGAGTAGATATGATGGGAAACAGGAGTGAGAGGTGTTCAGACCAGAAGACACACTCACAGGAGAAAGAACTGATACCTGTTAGACCCTGATCCTCAGAGACTTAATCTCTAGAATTTAATTTTTATTTTTTATTAAATAACTGTCTCTCAGGCTTTGTTTTGATACAACCCAGGCATTTTCCTGTCTTCACCCAAACCTTGCATTGAGTCTTCTTTTCATCCCATCCAGTTCTCTGCCCCAGATTCTTTACCAGGCTCTTTGATGTGAGTCTTGAAGAATTGTTCACTGGACCTCTTACAGGTATTCTTGGTTGTTGGATTTTATCCATCCATTCACAGGTTTATGCCATCTGAGTTGGGCTTTCCTGCTTCCCTCAGTTGGACTGTCTGGGGAGAGTTATGTTTTCTTATGATAGACTCTTGGAGACTTTGCCTTTTATGCCTTCAGTGCTTTGTTCCCCTGATGAAATAGTTTAAAACAATCTCCCAGTGTCTTGCAGACTTTTTTTTTAATCTTTTAAAAATAAACTTTAGTTCAGTTCAGTCGCTCAGTCGTGTCCGACTCTTTGCGACCCCATGAATCGCAGCACGCCAGGCCTCCCTGTCCATCACCAACTCCCGGAGTTCACTCAGACTCATGTCCATCAAGTCAGTGATGCCATCCAGCCATCTCATCCTCTGTCGTCCCTTTCTCCTCCTGCCTCCAATCCCTCCCAGCATCAGGGTCTTTTCCAATGAGTCAACTCTTTGCATGAGGTGGCCAAAGTACTGGAGTTTCAGCTTTAGCATCATCCTTCCAAAGGAATCCCAGGGCTGATCTCCTTTAGAATGGATTGGTTGGATCTCCTTGCAGTCCAAGGGACTCTCAAGAGTCTTCTCCAACACCATGGTTCAAAAGCATCAATTCTTCGGTGCTCAGCCTTCTTCACAGTCCAACTCTCACATCCATACATGACCACAGGAAAAACCATAGCCTTGGGAATAATTTTGGTTTATAGAAGAGTTTCAAAAATCATACAGAGAGTTCCTAAATATCCTTCCCTCAGCTTCCATACATGTTAACATCCTAGTTAATAGTTTAAAAGTTTTAAAACTAAAAAAATTAGCATTGGTACCTCAGATATGCAGATGATACCATGCTAATGGCAGAAAGCAAAAAGGAACTAAAGAGCCTCTTGATGAGGGTGAAAGAGGAGAGTGAGAAAGCTGGCTTAAAACTCATCATTCAAAAAACCAACATCATGGCATCCGGTCCCATCCCTTCATGGCAAATAGATGGGGAAAAAATAGAAACAGTGGCAGATTTTATTTTCTTGGGCTCAAAAATCACTGTGGATGGTGACTGCAGCCATGAAGTTAAAAGATGCTTGTTCCTTGGAAGAAAAGCTATGACAGACCTAGACAGTGTATAAAAAATCAGAGACATCACTTTGCCAACAAAGATCTGTATAGTCAAAGCTATGGTTTTTCCAGTAGTCATGTATGGATGTGAGAGTTGGACCATGAAGAAGGCTGAGTGCTGAAGAATTGATGCTTTCTTATTGTGGTGCGGGAGAAGAAACTTGAGAGCCCCTTGGACTGCAAGGAGATGAAACTAGTCAATCTTAAAGGAAATCAGCCTTAAATATTCATTGGAAGACCTGATGCAGAAGCTCTAATACTTTGGCCACCTGACGTGAAGAGCCAGCTCATTGGAAAAGACCCTGGTGCTGGGAAAGATAGAGGGCAGAAGAAGAGGGCAACAGAGGAGGAGATGGTTAGATGGCATCATCAACTCAATGGACATGAGTTTGAGCAAACGCTGGGAAATAGTAAGGACAGGGAAGCCTGGCGTGCTACAGTTCATGATGTCACAAGGAGTCAGACATGACTTAGTGACTGCACAACAACCAATGTACCATTAACTGCATTATGTATTTCATTCAGATATCTTCCATTTTCCACCTGTGCTGTTTTGGATTCCCTGTTGCCTTTAAGCATCTTGCCTCCCTTAGTGACCTCTGGCTTCTGCTAGTCTCTGTGTGACCTCAGCGCTTTTGGAGAATTGATCAGGCATTTCGTTGGCTGGCCTGCATTTTGAGCTGTCTGGTGTTTTCTTGTGATTTGGGGAAAATGCTCCAGGGCTGCATTGCCTGCCTTCTGTACAGTGGTGTTCACGGGGCATCTGCTCAGTGTCACGTCTGTTGTCCTCTTTGCTGGTTTGGTTCTTTGGAGGCTGTCATAAAGTGCAGCATTCAAAGGGAGGGGTGGGGCTTAAATGGCACCTGTTGGGAAGGGGTTTTACATTACTATTTGAATTCTTCTCGGGGGAAGAGTTGTCTCTTTTTTTCCCCCTTTATTTCCTGTATTTTATCAGTATCGACTCGTGTTCATTGTGCGCTTTGGTTATACCCAGCACTATGATATTTATTTTGTAGCACAGATTGCTTCAGCTTTGGTCATTGGGCATCTTCCAGGTGGACTTTTGTGTGCCACTGACATACCCTATCCTTTGTTTTGTGAACACTGTCTTCCTTCCTGGCACCACAAGGTAGATGTTTCAGGCTCATCTTGGACTTCTCTGCCCTGGCGTTACCCACTTTTTTCCCAAAGGCTCTGGTCCCTTTTAGTGGAGAATGGTATTTAGAAACCCGATTGGAGTATAGATGTTCTCCTGGAGTGCTGCTGCTTCTTGGCTCTCTGCTGACAGATAGGAGATGTATGTGTGTGTTTATAGACCAGCCCACATGCACATGCTTACCTCTGATGATTTCTGTGACTGTCTGTGTTGTCATTTGTGGATCTCTCCATGGCGAGCCCAACACCACGGGAGCATGCTAGTCTCCTCCCTTTGCAATTTGTAACCCCATTCTCTGACAGGGAGACCCCTAGATCATCTCCTGTCCATTTACGCCAACCTCACACACGTGAAAATGATTGCAGAGCGTTCACCTGCACCCCTGTGACAGATAGCTTATAGTACAGTTCAGTTCATTTGTCAGTGTGCCTAGCGTTCCTGACTGCTGGCGAATTTTTTTACGTTGTGCATATTAAAGTTTATTCTCTGTATGAGGTGTACAATGATGTGCGCTTGTACAAATGCAGAGTCATGTTGTATTCATCAACCAGACTCTTTCATTTAGGTGTTCTGTGAGGTTTTTATTTCCCTAATTGAGTAACTGTTAGACCATCCTTCCATTGTTCCTTTACTGAAAAGGACTTAATGTTTAATGTTCTGTACTCAGTCATGTCCGACCCTTTGCAACTGCACGGACTATAGCTTGCCAGGCTCCTCTGTCCGTGGGATTATCCCGTCTAGAATACTGGAGTGGGTTGCTGTTTCCTACTCCAGGGGATCTTCCTGACCTGGGGATCGAACCTGCATCTTCTGCATTGGCAGGCAGATTCTTTACCACTGAGCCACTAGGGAAGTTTGCATTTCTGTTACCCGGTGGCTCTTAATGCCATGTAGCCTTTCCTCAGATAAAGGCATAATAGATGTTAACTAGTAGAGAAGAATACTAGAATTTTAGAAGGTGAAAGAACCTTGAAGATTCATGAATTTTACCTTCATCACCAGATCGGTTGGGCATCAAGCCAGAACTGGAACTTGGACTGTTTGGTTTTCCTCCCCATCACTCACGGTACTTGAAATAGGAAAGATGAACAAGATGAGAGATGAGCAAAGGGCACAGATTGCTTGACCTTGCTTTATTATTCTTATTATTTATTGAAGTACAGTTGGTTGGCTTCCCTGATAGCTCAATTGGTAAAGAATCCACCTGCAGTGCAGGAGATCCTGGTTCGATTCCTGGGTTGGGACGATCTGCTGGAGAAGGGATAGGCTCCCCACTCCAGTATTCTGGCCTGGAGAACTCATGGACTATATGGTCCATGGGGTTGCAAAGAGTCGGACACGACTGAGCGACTTTGACTTGCTTTACAATGTTGTGTTAGTTTCTGGTGTATGGCAAAGTGATTCAGTTATATACTTTGCTTTAGATTTGAAGTCTGTGTTTACTTAAGGGTGGGATTCCTTTATCTTTTGTTTTAGGAGATTAATTGGCCTTCCCTGGTGGCTCAGAATACCCACTCCAGTATTCTAGCCTGGAGAATCCCATGGACTGTATGGTCCATGGGGTTGCAAAGAGTCGGACACGACTGAGCGACTTTCACTTGGGAAGATCCCCTTGAGAAAGTAATGGCTAGAGAATTCTATGGATAGAAGAGCCTGGCGGGCTACAGTCTATGAGGTTGCAAAGAGTCGGACACGACTGAGCAGGCTCCTTTATCTTTTGTTTTAGGAGATTAATTCTAGCAGACAACTATTTGTTTCATGTTAGATGTGCTTTGGGAAAGGATTAAGATATTTAGTCAAATGAAGTTATAAAACAGAAACAGATTCACAGACTTAGAGAACAAATTTATGGTTGAAGGGGAAAGGAGGAGGTTGGGGTAAAAGATACTTAGGGAGTTTGGGATTGACCAGTATACACTGCTGTATTTAAAATGGATAACCAACGAGGTCCTACTGTATAGCACATGGAACTCTGATTGCTGTTATCTGGCAGCCTGGATGGGAGAGGGGTTGGGGGAGAATGAATACAGGGATATAATGACTGAGTCCCTTAGCTGTTCACCTGAAACTACCACAACATTGTTAATTGGCTGTAGCCCAATACAAAATAAAAAGTAAAAAAGAAAAAAGATATTGTTAATCATTTGCAAATTAGTCTTGTAGTGAATTATTAATAGTTCATTTACCTCACTTTTTAATGCCAGTCTGAAATCAAGTGTTCTGAATGAACAGGGAATTGTGTTTGGGAAAGGGTCTGTGGAAGGAAATGACTGTGAAAAGCGCTACACCCCACTCATCCAGATAGATGAAACCACTCTATAAGCTCTGATGGATGTTGGTTTTTACTGATTAGAGTTTATCCTATTAACCTTTATAAATAATTTAAAGATTGGGGGGCCGCCTCTGAACTGGGACCCCCAGAGTTTTTCATTTCTTAAGTAGTTTTTACTGTATGCCAGGCACCGACCTAGATGCTTGATACACAGATGAGCAAGTTGTATGCCTTGTCTGGTGAGCGATGGATATGAAAGGAATATTTGACCTCAGGGCAGTGGCATAGAGGTGGCCTTTTTCTTTGAAAAAAATTTTTTTTCTTTAAAAAAGCATAATTGCATCACCCTGAACCACTGTGTCAGTTTTTGCTTATTCCTTTGTGGTTGTATGTACTGAATATTGTGTTCTGAAATGGTTTTGTTTAATATTTTGTTCCAAGCTTTTCTCAAGTTTCTGTCTTTGCCTAGCTCCTTAATATTATTTTTCCCATAGAAGGCTACCTTCATCCTTTTTATGCTCCCAGCATTTTTTTATCTGATAGGTTGGTTTCTTAGGCTGTATTTCCTGGGGTAAGATTACTTCAGGGTCAAAGAGTATGAGTGCTTTGCAGCTCTGGAAATGTATTGCCTGTTGTTTTGCATTGCCAGTAGCCTTCCTTGAAAACCTGCCATAGACCTGTCCCGCCTGCTGTGACTCCACCTGCTGCTTACCCCTGGGTCACTAGGATGGGGCTGCAGATACCACACTCACATCTGGGCCAGTACACTTGCTCTTCCCCTGCTTGTTGAACACCTTTCTGAGTGACCACACAGGCCTGGCTCCTTTCCCCTTGCTGGGTTATTATGAGGGTGATGAGGCAATATGCTGTGAGGCATGTAGACAAAGGTGCTCAGACAGGATGTCTGTGGACTGCTCTCGTCCTAGAGCCGGGCAGAGCTAGGTTCTGAACTGCTCTTAGCCTCAGTTTCCCAGAAGAATAGGTTAATAAACTCTTCTGCAAAACATACATTATACACTGACTCAACTCATACCTTTAATTCTGCCACATCTGGTGGCTCAGTGGTAAAGAACTGCCTGCCAAAGGAGGAGACACAGGTTCGATCCCTGGGTCGGGAAGACTCCCTGGAGAAGGGAATGGCTACCCACTCCAGTATTCTTGCCTGGGAAATCCCTCCGACAGAGGAGCCTGAGAGGCTATGGTCCATGGGGTCAAAAAGAGTCGGTCCTGACTTAGCAACTATGTAACAATAATGTCCTTTACAGGATATCTGATTCTATGAAGCAAGCAGCCATGCTGCCTTTTCTAGATCTCCTGTGAGGGGAGTGGAGCAAGGGAATGGTACTTAAGAGGCTTTTTTCATTTCAAAAACCTTTTAGGAGATTGTGCAGACTTAATGTTAAAGATGTCTGGAAAACAGGAATCACTGGTGATTTTTAAATGCCTTAAGACATTGCTGTAAATATAAAATTCTACATAATAAAGTGATTTGAGGTAGAGAGCATGGATTTGAAGATTATCATTTCTAGATGCAGCTGGCCTAATTTTAGAAATTTTTTAATTATAGTTTTCTGTACTCTGACATCCATACATGACTACTGGAAAAACCATAGCTTTGAATTTGTCGGCAAAGAAATGTGAGAATTGGACCATAAAGAAAGCTGAACACTGAAGAATTGATGCTTTTGAACTATGATCTTGGAGGAGACTCTTGAGAGTCCCTTGGACTGCAAGGAGATCAAACCAATCAGTCCTAAAGAAAATCAGTCCTGAATTTTCAGTGGAAGGACTGATGCTGAAGCTGAAGCTCTAGTACTTTGGCCACCTGATGGGAAGAACTGACTCATTGGAAAAGACCCTGATGCTGGTAAAGATTGAAGGCAGGAGAAGAAGGGTTTGACAGAGGATGAGATGGTTGGATGGCATCACTGACTCAATGGACATGAGTTTGAGCAAGCTCCAGGAGTTGATGATGGACAGGGAAGCCTGGCATGCTGCAGTCAGTGGGGTCGCAAAGAGTCAGAAGCGACTGAACTGAACTGAACACATGTTCATTCTTATTGTCCCATACGCTCAATGCTTCAGGATCTATATAACTAGTAGACAGATAGGTGATGGATAATACTTGGCTTTTATTTTTGTTTAGAAAATCCTTCTGATTATTTCACCTATTTGCTGTGATCTTCTTTGAAGAAATTA
Source organism: Aepyceros melampus (assembly GCA_006408695.1). NCBI lineage: Eukaryota > Metazoa > Chordata > Mammalia > Artiodactyla > Bovidae > Aepyceros > Aepyceros melampus. The sequence goes on from SJXQ01007182.1 coordinate 296,057, forward strand.
TTTTGGTTTCACTTCTCCCTTTGTCTCACTTCATTTTCCTCCTCTGTCTTCCCCTTCTCCCCCCAACCCGCTTCCTTCAAAATAACTGTCACAGGGGCCACCTGGTGTTGTATACTTTTAAATAGGGTGATCTTTGAATTTGATAAGAATTGAAAGTTAATCTGCAGTATGGTTGGTATCATAAGTTACTGACTGGAGATATTTCTTACTGAAATTCTTATTTGAGCAATGTGCCTCATACTTTGTTATGGCAGTTTTGACTGTTTGTCTCTCTCGCATATCTTCCGTATCTGGCAGTTGCAGATTCTGTACAAATATGTCTGCATATTGAGCGCGTGCTGCAGTGGTACTGGCCTCTGATGATGTGCTCTTCTTACTTGCACAGGTTGCACAGAGCATTGAGGACCATCATCAAGAAGTGATCGGCTTCTGCAGAGAAAACGGCTTCCATGGCTTGGTTGCATACGACTCTGATTATGCACTGTGCAACATCCCCTACTACTTTAGTGCCCACGCCCTAAAACTGAGCCGGAATGGGAAGAGTCTCACCACGAGCCAATACCTGATGCATGAGGTTGCCAAGCAGCTGGACCTGAACCCAAACCGCTTCCCTATCTTTGCCGCTCTGTTAGGTAAGTGGCAGTGTTAAACTCTCTCATTTTGTGAAAAAGTTCTGTGTATCAGGAACATACTGATATTTTTTTGAATTTCAGTGCTAAAATATTTTGGATTGTGTCTTAAATTTTAAAAAACCAGGGAATGGGCTCCTCTTCAGTAACATTCTTTACTCATTATTTTTGGCTGATAATGTGCTTCTTTTGTTCTTAAGTGTTTGTTTATGTATTGTTCTGTCTAGGCCAATAAACTAATTTTGGGGAAACAATGCTCTTAATGTTTTGGGGAAATAACATTTGTGGGGTGGTGGTGGTGGTGGTGGTGAAGTCGCTCAGTCGTGTCCGACTCTTTGCGACCCCGTGGACTGTAACCTACTAGGCTTCTCAGTCCATGGGATTCTCCAGGCAAGAATACTGGAAAAAATCACAAATGCTAATACGTTCTCACTTCGAAAAACATTTAAACCTTTGACATAAATTACAGAAGAAAATTTGCTGTGAAGTTAGCACTGTTCTGTGTTCCCCTTGTTTTCAGGATTCTCACTATTTTAAAAGGAAAACAACAGAAATAAACTATCCTACCTGTGTTTCCAAAGGCTGCATCTTAAGTAAATGTATAAATATCTTTAAAAACTCCCTTGGAGGAATTCTTTATGCTGAATATCTAGAAGGGTTGAAATCTTGTTTTATCTAAGATTTTATATATAAATTTTTCTCTTATAAGTAACTTGGTAAGCCACCAGGGAAGTCCAACTTGGTAATAGGTAATCCATTTATTTATCACTCTATGTCTGTAGTTTATAGTTATTTCTATCTTTTCTGTCAGCTTCCCTTTCTTGTGCTTAGAATGTGCATGTCTCTTAGCTACTTGAGTATCTGGCTCTAGTTTGCTGAGAGTTTGTAAAAATTGTGAAATGTGTTCTGAGCTAGACCCTTCTGTGAGTAAAACCCAAGAACTTCAGTGAAGAGATTGAGAGCTGTTTGGGGTACTCAGGCCCTCTTTGAGAGATGTGTGGTCTTAAGAAAAAGTGAGATCTTACTGTACTCTCTCAGTTTTTATTCTGCAGTGCTTAGCAACAGGATCTGGTTGTGCTTACAAGGGGGACTATATTGTGAGCTCTTTTAGAAATTTCTAATTAGCAGATTTTTCAATAAACATTCCCAAAGAGTTTTATACAACTAGAAATTATAGTGAGGGAGCCATAATTTTTCATATGTTATTTGGTGATAACATTTCAAATTGTGTAACTACAAATTAATTTTAAAAAATTATGATTTTACAAATTGTCTTTATTTGGATGCAATCTCAAATACATGTCTTTAAGTAGTACTTGGCTATTTTCTGTCTATTTTCTTAGTGAACTCTTGTGACTTGGGATTCAGAGGATTAAAACCTAATTTCTAAATGCATATAGTACTTTTATGTTTTCAGATATTAAAATATAAAAGGATATTTCCTCAACTGTTAAAAAGTATGAAGTGGATGGAAACATGAAAAATTTCATATTTACTTAAATGTTATACCCATTGACTTGGGCATGCTAATTGACTTTAAATGAATGGGAATATTTTATACTTTTAGAATATGGATGCCTTAGCTACCCTGGGAAGGGTATTTGTTTATCTTATTTAAGAAACATTGAATAAATTTCTTGGGAGATAGTACCAACTAATAGTTTATGAAATATTAAAAGAAATGAAAAATAATAACACTGTGAATAAGTTAGTAACGAGTTAATTTAAGGCTTGAAATTTCTTCAAAAAATTTAGGCAAATTATAAACTCTTAATTGGGTGAGCATTTTTAGAGCATTTTAGTTTAGATTTTGTGTGAAAAGTTCAGTGTCCTCATATGAGAAATATTATTTTTCCTTTTTTTAAAATAGAAAGTGTAATTTCTCCTTTTTGTAATAGAAAGCATAGCAATATAAGATGTTTTGTTTTAGAAAAGTTGAGTGAAATACTCATTTAAGTATGTGGCCCAAGTTTTAACAGAATATATTTGATGTTGGAATTGGCTTAATATTTTTTCAGATGGTAGCTTCAAAAACAAATCTCAGATGCTTTATACTTCACAGTAAAGTTCTGCACTGTCTGTGAGCAGAGGAAGGAATACAGAACTCAGTGATTAACGGTTTGGGCCTGGCTCTGCTCTTGTGGGTGTCGTGACAGTTCGGCAAGCCTGTGCCATGTGTCTGTGTCTAGAATATTACGAATAGCAACGCTGAGACGTGCTCACCTTGTCTTGCCTTCTGTTAGCAGCTCAGTAATGCATCTGCTTAGTGTGTAGGTGACTAAATCATAACATACAAATCACAAAATTATTTAGGAAATTGTTGCTTTTAAATGTATGAAAACAACTAACAAATATGTTAGTATATCAAGCATCCAAGCATTATATTGAAGGGAAAGTGTTCACCCCCAAAAATGTAGTTTCTCAGCTGAATACAGTTCTTACTTGTGACATAGCCCTGGTGATATTGCAAAGAGCTGACTGACACTTCTTGGTGGTCGTGTAGTCTGTGCTTTGTACATCTCTTTTGTGGGTGGTGCTAGAAATTTGAGGAGGAAGGTGTTGATCCATGTCACAAACTGAAAGCATTGTCACTTAACCTTTATAACTGTGTAGATTCTGCATCTGCTGTCGAACCTACTTCACAGAATGCAGTTTGAGCTATAGCCTCTCGTAAACACATGAAAACTTGTATCAGATTGGTATTTGGCATCTGGCATTGTCAGACTGACCTTAATACTGTGCTGGGGAGTTACTTAGGTTTTTATGCAGTTTATTCAGTTTGAATGCTGTTAAGCCTATAATGGAAATGTAGTTGAAGCAGCTTCAAGAAGTTGGCCTGCTGTATGTTTTGTGTTAAAAGATGAAATATTCTCAATGTCTGTGTGGAAGTTTTATGCGGTATATTAAATAAGGTGGTCCTGAGGAGTCATATTGCAAAGTCTAAAACTAACAATCTACAGATTATAACACGCAGTGATATTAAGTTTCCCCCGTGTCAGTAATGGCTTTTGTGGTATCCCTGTTTGTATTCCAGGAAATCACATTCTACCTGATGAAGATCTGGCTTCCTTTCATTGGAGTTTACTTGGTCCAGAACATCCACTAGCTTCACTTAAGGTACAAATTCATTTTATTTCCAACATTTGTTGCTTTTCCTTTTCCTTTCATAACCTAAGTAATGTTTCTTATTGTAGGAGGAAATATACAACAAAATTAGCAATATAATGCTTCCGCCTAACTTCAGAATCTGTGCTGCCTTAAAAAAACAAAGAACCTGTCCTGAGGAGTCATATTGCAAAGTCTAAAACTAACAATCTACAGATTATAACACGCAGTGATATTAAGTTTCCCCCGTGTCAGTAATGGCTTTTGTGGTATCCCTGTTTGTATTCCAGGAAATCACATTCTACCTGATGAAGATCTGGCTTCCTTTCATTGGAGTTTACTTGGTCCAGAACATCCACTAGCTTCACTTAAGGTACAAATTCATTTTATTTCCAACATTTGTTGCTTTTCCTTTTCCTTTCATAACCTAAGTAATGTTTCTTATTGTAGGAGGAAATATACAACAAAATTAGCAATATAATGCTTCCGCCTAACTTCAGAATCTGTGCTGCCTTAAAAAAACAAAGAACCTACCTTATATTGTTCCCAGCACCTATATTTTAGGGAAATATATATAAATGTTTTTTAAAATATCCTCAGATGAATTCTTCATGTCATGTACCTAGATAGGTGTAAGTTTTTTAGCTAAAGTTTGTATGTATTTTCTTTTCTTGCAAATATTATTTTTTTAATAGATAATATCATCTGCTGTTATGGATCAATATCTTAGCAGAGTTTGATAAATTTCATAATTTTCTTACTGATTTTCTAATATTGTAAAAATCTATAGTTTTAATGCTTTTTGAGTGATTGAGGAGACCCAAGTTCATTAGAAAAATGGTCTATTTGTACTGTTTCATTGAATTTATTTTCTTATTTTTCTCCCCTTCCTGTTTGTGAAAGTAATGAACATCCAGGAAGATGCACTTAACTTTGATTTTCTAAAGTGGGAGGGTTTACAGTTTGATGTGAGCATAGTAGTGGAGTGGTATGAGTCACTAGGGAACTTGTATTTGTGAGTGGCTTCCTGTGATTTTCTGAATTCCCTTTGCTGGAAAAATTGGTGTGGTGTTCTCTGCTGTCAGTGTTGTGGTCATAGCTGCCACTTATTAGATAGGGAGTTGGGAATTCTGAAACTAGACTGGCCGGCAGCCTGGGCCTCAGTTCCTTGTGGTAATGGGGAGGTTGCATGGAGTGGTTTCTGAATGCATGTTTTCCTATTGTCAGAATTGTCCTCCAAATAGGATTTTCAGTGTTTAGCTTACAGCAGACTTTTGTGATACTTGGAAGTTCAGGTGGCATTCCTCTCCTGCCTTTTTCATCTTGTTCCTTGGTGCCTAGAATCTTTTTTTTCCCATTTCTTACTGATAGGCCCTGATGTTTTCCTTTTTATCCTAACAGTTCTTGTTATGGGGCTTTTCAGCTTCTGTTGGAAAGTCAGTTTTTTTCCTTTTGTTTGAGATTACTTGTTTTCTTTTGCCTTTTTTTCACCTGAAGGAAAACAGCTCTCTATTTGCTGTTGGCCAGAATGTTCTTCATGTGTGTTTTCATTTACAAAGTACTACAATTTGTGAACTTGATTCCAAGCTCCTGGTGATACCATTAATGACTTGCAGAATGAAAAAAGTACAGTCTGAAATCAAGTAGACTTAGAAGTATTATGCTCATTAGCTTATTAAACAGTATGCTTTTATAAGTTGAGGCAAAATGAAAGCTTGTTTTTTACAAGGTTTGTATTGGTTTGAGTAACAGGGGTGAGTGAGAGGCTCCCAGGATCCCCAGACTGTATACATGTGTTTAAATTGAGCATGCCTTATTTTGTGTGTCAGAGGTTAGAAGTGAGGAACTGTTTGAAGAATTATTGGAAAACCAGCTCAATCCACGGTAGGTCACAAGCATCATTATCACGTACTTTTCCTAATAGTTTGTTAATAAAAATAAAAATATATAAAAAGTTGAAATAGAAAATATCTATTCATATATCCATCACCTTGGTTCACTTGTTAACAGTTTGCCGTAAAGTATATTTGTATCTGTGTGTTTGTTTTTTAACTCAACTATTTGGAAGTAAGTTGCAGACATCATAACATTTTATCTGTGAAAACTTCGGTTTATATCTGTTGCTGCTATTGCTCCATCGTATCCAACTATTTGTGACCCTGCGGACTGTAGCCTGCCAGGCTCCCCTGTCCATGAAATTTTCCAGATAAGAATACTGGACTGAGTTGCCATTTCTTACTCCAGGGGATCTTCCTGACCCAAGGCCTGAACTAGCGTCTTCTGAATTGGCAGGCAGGTTCTTTAGCACTGAGCCACCTGGGAATCCCTTGGTTTATATCAACACCACCACCTAAAAATAAGGATAATCTCTTAATTATATTACTATTATCACATTAACTAAATTAATGTCATTTAATATAAGTCTACGTTGACATTTTTCTGTTTTCTCTGGAAGTTGTTTGTAGGGTTGTTTGTGTACGTATGTGTTTTAAAATTATTTATATATTTTTGGTTGTGCTGGGTCTTCATTGCTGTGCACAGGCTTTCTCTGGTTGTGGTGAGCGGGAGCTATTCTTTGTTGCGGTGCGCAGGCTTCTCACCACAGTAGCTTCTCCTTTGTGGAGCACAGGGTCTGGACGCATAGGCTTCAGTAGTGGAGGCTCGTGGGCTCAGTAGCTGTGGCACATGGGCTTTGTTGCTTTTGGGCACGTGGAATCTTTCCGGACCAGGGATCAAACCCATGTTCTCTGCATTGGCAACAGATTCCTATCCACTTGGGAGTTTTTTAAAAAACCAAATTTTTCTGCATTATCAACGTGTGTATTCTAAATATTAGCTAGGTATTTTTATGGCATAATAGCAAAGCAGTCCAACATAATTTTTCAATGATTTGATAAGTTGTGGATTTTTAAAGTGACATTATGAAAAGTAAAACGTCTGGCTTTGAGTTAAAAAATTGCAAAACTTTCATGTTTTGACCTTTATACATAGTCTGTGTGTAGTATCATTTTAACAAAAACTGGTTTTTCTCTTTGTGACCTCACTCTGTGTAACTAGACTGTGGGATATTGAATATGGTTTTTTCCTTATGAACGTTAACTACTGTAATGAATAGAATTGTCTGTACCCATCTGATTTTTTAGTTGCCTCTTTTTCCCAGGAATAAAACTAACTACATCTTTTGAAAATTTGGTTAGTTGTTGATTATAAAACTTTCTTATGATTTTTATTCCTTTTCAACAGAGTATGTTGTATACAGTTTTTAAGGATACTTGATTTTGCTTCCCCGATTTCAAGCATTCCTTTTCTCCTACTTTATTTTGCCGAAGTATTTCACTGAGTTCATATCTACTAGTTTATTGTTCACAGAGGGTTGGTGTTATATGAACTTATTATCTAGTAAATTCAAATCCCCCCTTAACGTGTAATGTCATAATTTTATCCCTGTCAACGTTTTGACATCACCGTCCACAGTGCTGGTTGGGCCAATAGGAGAACGTGGCTGGGGCTGTGGATTCAGAAGCACAAGCAGAACCTGGAGTGGCTGGTGATAAACAGCTGAGGCAGTTGGATCATGAGGCGATCCCCACAGAGAAGGCTAGGAAGGGAGCAGAATTCTGTTTTGTACTGCCTTATTAATCAGGGATAGTGCTTATTAGAGTAGGTGTACAATGCTTAAACATACTTAAAAACCTAAAAATCAAGTTAGGGCAGTAGAAAAGAGGAAGTTAAGGCAGCCAGTCAAGTTTGTAAGCTTTTCAGTACTTGTTTACATGTTAAGAACTTCTAGTTTCTTAGTTTTGGAAGTAAAGTTTCTTAGTTTTGGAAGTAAAGTATATTTCGTTTGTTTTCAGGACAGCAGGAGCCCATTTTAAGTCATATCATATTCTAGAAGCAGGGGTGGGAGTCCTTTGGGATATTAGGTGATCCTTGTACCAAATGAGTGCCTTTTTTATATGTGCTTTTTGAATTTTTAAAAATGGTTTTATGATTTTGAGTCCTTGAAAGTTATGGAACCTTTTATTTGGGTTTGGCATTGAATTTTTTAACGGAAAGTGTTTTCTTAAGTTGAATCATAAGTTGCAGGTCTTTGTATTCATTTTAATGCTTTTTGTATTCCCAAACTTCATATTCAGTTTCATGTATTTCGAGTTTTATCCCTGTCGGTCATTCATGACCCCCAAGTGTTTCCTGCCCCAGAGTCCCTTTGTCATTTCCCTTGGCAAGTTTTATGCTCACCTTTCCTCTCCTTAGACCTCCTACAAGTGTTGTTCTCCTGTATAGCTCTTCAGGTTCTGTTTTGACCTCTCTATACCACTTCCCTGGTTGTGGCAGGCGGGCAGAGGAGATCTTCCCCTGGACACAGCTGCCCACGCCACCATCACCACACCACTGCCCCAGCCCCGCTCTACCTATCAGCCACAGGCCAGGCAGGTGCTAGTTTCTCTTGAACTCCTCCCTGTGTGTCCAGTTGAAATGTCTCCTCGAAAACCTCCTTGCTTGCTTCTGGCTCTTCTCAAAATCTAAGTCCTAGCTCTTCTACATGTCTCTTTCTCATTTAAATAGTCTTTAGTGTTTATAGTCACCTTCCTTTACCAGCATTATCTTTTCCCTGAGGCAGCTGTATACCAGGACACTCTAGCAGGTTACTTCAGGAACGTTTTGTTTTAAATTTACCTAGAATTTTACTAAAAGTTATCTCTGTTATGTTTACATCTTCTATCTGCCACCAAAAGTCACTGAGTAGTCCTCTTTACAAATGTCTTTAGGGACAGGATGTGGCGGTTGACCCTGGGGAGGAGGGAGTCTGATTCTGGGAGAGTAGCATGTCAGGGTCCCCAGGAATGTGGAGGTGGATAGAAGAGCCGTCTGTGTCTCATCGTGCAGGCCACACAACCCCAGCATTCTCAAAGTCATGGCAAATGGCACGGCTTGCAGGGGGCCCTCAGAAGAAGCCAGGACTTGAAGGATCTCCTCTCTCTTGGCTTCCCGGAAGGGGCTCCATGGGTAGCACCTGCTGACCAGTGTCCAGCCAACCAGTGATTTTCATCTCCACTCTGCATGGCCCCTCTCTGGGTTTCACACCATGGAGCCAGCTTCCAGAGGGAAGAGCAGCATGATTTCAGGCCTTTTGAAGTTTTATGGTATATCTAACATACTGTGCAACTTTACTAGAGTGAGGTTGGTGATCAGACTTTCTGGAATCTTTTTTGAAAGAAAGTTGAATATAAATTGTGCATCAATAGAAAGATGGGCTTCATGTATTTTAAGAGTTCTACCTTTTAAGGCAGGTCTACCTTTTAAGGTGGCAGCATGGGCACTATCGGACATTCTAAAGAAGGAATTCCTGCTTGTATATTAGTGTTAATTGAAGTTCTCATACCTTTTTTCCCTCAAAAAGTCATTGTATCGTAAGAGCTAAAAAGTACTTCCTAAAACCCAAGGACTTTGGGGGCTCTAGAGAAAATATTGTTAGGGGCCTAGAAGCTTGAAAAAGTCAACCATTATGCAGTGTGGAAATGAGAGCTATTTATAATTTCACTCTTGGAGGAGAACCACTTTTAACAGATTGATATTTGTACTCCAAAATTGTTTTAAAATGTATACCCTACTAATATTATTATTAAAATGTCATGCATTCAGTGAACTGCACATTATTAACAGTGTATGGAATTTCAGTGCACAACAGGTTCATGGTGCTGGGATGTAAGCTTTTAGGTCGTGGAAATGTAGGTAAGAAGTTTTATTCTTTGCTCATTTAAAATTTATAAAAGGAATCCTTAGATGGAAAATACGAGACTGAACTCAAAAGATGCTTGCTTATTTGTATCTTATCTGAGCTTCTTTCCCTGTTCCCATTTGCTTTTAGAGTAAAGATGGAAAGCTTGGTGTTCCGGGGAATCTTCTGGGATCACTGGGACTCAATAGCTTTTCTGTCTTTGGACAGAAGTCACTTTGCTGGGAAAGAGGGACGAGTCATGGGAGGAATCTGTGTTTCCTAGTTGTTGCAGGGTTACTTTTAGCTTAGCTCCTTTCTGTAGGGACTGTGCCTGCCTGCAGAACTCTTCCTGAGTGAGCTGAAATGCATAACCGGTCAGGAGGAGAGAGAGATTCATGGTCCAAAAAGCCGTCTGAAAGATGGTGTTTGTAGTGGCTGACTTCTCTTGCCTGCTGTGATGAGTGGTAGGGTAAGTTAAACAAAAGGAAGCTTACTGGAGTGTTTTTGGTTTCTCTGTTTCTTCTCATGACCTGGAATCTTCTAGTCTTATGTTAATTAAGTGACATATCCTTAGTTTTTTAAAATGTGTGCAGACACTTTCAAGTGTATTTTCTCCCCTCTGGGTCCAGAACCTCAGCATTGTTCCTAAATAGGTCGTCTCCATCTGTCTAACAGAAGAGATCACTTCTTCTGAAAATGCGGCTCGCTTGGCAGCTTCCTGACCCTGTGTCTTGGGTGCATGCACCTATACCCCTCACCTTGCCAGTGATCTCTGTTCTGGGCACTTCTAGGCAACTCAATCAGAGGTGTCACTTTTCTTGATACTAGCCCAATGTGGGGCCAGGAAGATGTGACAAAACTGGGATTTGCTGGCAGTTTACTTCCAAACTGCCATTCCTGATTAGAATGTTTTTAAAATTTTCTTTTTATAACAGTTTTATTGAGATACAATCACATGTCATAAAATTTCCTCCTTTAAAATATGATTCAGGGCTTCTGAGGTGGCTCAGTGGTAAAGAATCCACCTGCCAATGCAGGGGAAGCAAGAGACATGGGTTCAAACCCTGGGGTGGGAATATCCCCTGGAAGAGGAACTAGCAATCCACTCCAGTATTCTTGGCTGAAAAATTCCATCAATAGAGGGGCCTAGCGGGCTACAGTCCATGAGATTGCAAAAAGTTGGGCATGACTGAGTGACTGAGCATGTACGCAAAATGTGTAATTCAACGGTTTTTAGCTTTCACAAAGTTTATGCATCTATCATCATTGTCTAATTTAAAATACTTTCATTCCCCCAAAAAGAAACCCAGTACCTCACCTGCTAGCAGTCACTTCCTACTTCTCATCCTCCCCCACCCCTTGACAACCACTAGTTTACTTTTTTCTCTATGGATTTGCCTTTTCTGGACATTTCATATAAGTGGACTTATATGACCTCTTGTGTCTGGCCTCTTTCATTGAGCATTTTTTTTCCACCCAAGGTTCAGTCACATTGTTGCATGTATCAGTACTTCATTTTTTTAAATGGCCGAATAACAGTCTGTTGTGTGGGTGTACCTACCACATTCAATCTGTTCATCAGTCAGTGGACATTCAGATTGTTAGCCACATTTTGGCTATTGTAACGCTGCTGTGAATATTCAGGTACAAGTATTTGTATAGACATGTTTTCAGCTCTCTCGGATGTAAATCTCGGACCGGAATTGCTGTTCTCTAGTAATTCTGTGCTTAACATTGTTTGCCACAGCAGCTATCCTGTTCACACTTACCAGCGATGTGTGAGGGTTCTGACTTTTCCATGTCCTCACCAACACTTGTTGTCTGTTTTATTTCTAATTGTCACAGTGGATGTGTCATAGTGGATGTGATATGGTTTTGATTTGCATTTCTCTGATGACTGATGATGTTGAATACCTTTTCCTTTACTCACTGGCCATTTGTATACCTTCTTTGGATAAATATCTATTCATATCTTTTGTCCATTGAAAAAATTTTTTTATTATTGAGGTATATGAGTTGATTTTTTAAAAATATATTCTGAAATGTAAGTCTCTTATCAGATACATAATTTGCAAACACTTTCTCGCTTTTTGTGGGTTGTCTTTTCACTTTCATGATGGTGTCCTTTGATAACTCTCAGAGACTCAGGCAGGGTCATGTTCTAGAGTTTACCCACAGATAACTTGGCTGCATATTCTTTCTTTGTCTCCTGCGGTGTCTACTATACTGCAGCCTTCTATGCTGAGTCACACACTGGGTCTTCTCCCAGAAGAGTTCTGATTCTTATTTTACACTTAAATCCTTTTGTCTCTGTTGCTTCTATCTTTAGTATTCTTACAAGTTGACACTTCACTCTTTCACCACCCTGGGGCTGTCTGCCCATTTACTCATTGTTTCTTTCTTCCCTAGCTGGCCTGGACCTCTTGATGGGTCATCTCAAACCAGGTGTGCCAGCATCACCCTTCTGTTGCTCCTTTTTCCATCTCACCCACTCAGCAGAGTTCTCCACCCGAGATAGTACTATCTAGAGAATATCTTGAGAACCACACAGCTGATGGATGCCACTGCAAATTTATGATCTAAGTTAAATAAGGATCTAAATAAATGAGGAAGTGTATGTGTTTATGGTTCAAAAGACTGTTGTTATATAGATTTACTACATCCTCATCAAAATCCACCCTGGAGAAGGGGACAGCTACCCACTCCAGTATTCTGACCTGGAGAATTCTGTGGACTGTATAGTCCATGGGGTTGCAAAGAGTCAGACATGACTGAACGATTTTCACTTCACTTTCACATCGAAATCCAAGCAAGCTTTGTTTTAAAGTGGAAATTGAAAAGCAGGTTTTAAAATTCATGTGGAACTGCAGAGGACCTAGAAAAGCAACAAAGATGTTGAAAAAGAAGAATAAATTTGAAGGACTTGCTGTTGCTGCTGCTGCTAAGTCGCTTCAGTCGTGTCCGACTCTGTGCGACCCCATAGATGGCAGCCCACCAGGCTCCCCCGTCCCTGGGATTCTCCAGGCAAGAACACTGGAGTGGGTTGCCATTTCCTTCTCCATTGAAGGACTTTGTATTACGTAATTTCAGTATGACTTTAAAGCTATAACAATCAACTCAGTGTAGTACTGACATAAGGGTGTCAAATAGATCAATGGAACAGAGCAAGTTCAGAAATAAACCTGTATATACATGGTAGTTACCTTCACCAGAAGTCCATAAGTAACTAAACAGGGAAAGAGTTAGTCTTTATAATAGCTGGATATTCATTTGCAAAAATTAAAAATATAAAAATTATTCTAGAAGAAAATATAAAAGAAATCTTTATGACCCGGAGTTAGATTTCTCAGTTAAAAGAATGAAAAGCAAGCAACAACAGTGAATGGAGATAGAATTATATTGTGCTATTTGCACAATGTAATTCTTACTAGAGGACTTGTATTCAGAATATATAAAGAACAATACAATAATAAGATACACAACCCAACAACAAAGAAAAAGACGGGTAAAATTTTGAACAGGCATTTTACAGAATATTCAATAAAGCACACAAGGAGATGCTCCATGCCATTAGGTAATGCAGATTACAACCACCATGAGCTGATTACTAACCACTAGAATGGGTGAAATTAAGGAGACAGATGATGAGAAGTGTCAGTACATGTCAGCACCTGCAGCTCTGAGATGTGGCTGTTGGGAAGAATCCAGAATGGTCACTTTGAAAACAGTCTGACAAAGTTTCTTACAAAGTTAAAAAAACACCTGCCATATAACCCAGTGATCCCACTACTAGACATTTACTCATGAGGAATGAAATCCTCTGTTCACACAAATGATTCAATCTGAGTCTCTGGGCAGCTTTATCTATTGTAGTCACAAAGACACTAGGCAATAGTCAGCTGGTGAATGGATGAATAAATTGTGGCACAGTCTTACAATGAAATGCTGATAGCAGAGAAAAGGACCAACTAATTTCTTACAGTATGTATGAATCTTAAAGCATTATCTTAAGTGAAGAGTTGAAAACAAAGGAAATAGATTGGTTTTATGTAAAATCCTAGAAAAGGCAAAAGTGTAGTGATAGATAGCAGGTTAGTGGTTGCCTAGGGCTGTGATGGGAAGGGGAACAGGAAACTGTTTGAGGTGATGGAAAAAGTGTATTTCATAATTGTGGTAGTGGCTTCACTAATTGAAGAAGGAAATGGCAACCCAAGCTATCAATATCAACAGTTAATCTTTTTATTCTCCTTAATATTTATCTTAAACATTCATCATGTTTTCGGACCTCTCTTCACTTTCACACTGCTTTCTCTTAGAGAGAGGTCCTTTATCAGTAATGCTCTTAGGCAGCTCCTGGTCTTGCTTTTGCTCTCTGAATAGAGCTTCTCCATCTTTGATCGCAAAGAATAGAATCTATCTGATTTCGGTGTTGACCATCTGGTGATGTCCATGTGTAGAGTCTTCTCTAGCGTTGTTGGAAGAGGGTGTTTGCTATGACAAAGAATGCCAAGAGTGCGTTCTCTTGGCAAAACTCCGTTAACTTTAACTGTTAACTTTAACCTTGCTTCATTTTGCACTCCAAGGCCAAATTTGCCTGTTACTCCAGGTATCTCCTGACTTCCTACTTTTGCATTCAGGTTCCCTATAGTGAAAAGGACATCTTTTTTGGGTGTTTGTTCTAGAAGGCCTTGTAGGTCTTCATAGAACCATTCAACTTCAGCTTCTCCAGCACTACTGGTCAGGGCATGGACTTGGATAACTGTGATATTGAATGGTTTGCCTTGGAAACGAACAGAGATCATTCTGTCACTTTTGAGATTGCACCCAAGTACTGCATTTCAGACTCTTTTTTTGACTATGATAGCTACTCCATTTCTTCTGAGGGATTCCTGCCCGCAGTAGTAGATACAATGGTCATCTGAGTTAAATTCACCCATTCCAGTCCATTTTAGTTCGCTGATTCCCAGAATGTCAATGTTCACCCTTGCCATCTCTTATTTGACCACTTCCAATTTGCCTTGATTCATGGACCTAACATTCCAAATTCCTATGCAATATTGCTCTTTACAGCATCAGACCTTGTTTCTATCACCCATCACATCCACAACTGGGTATTGTTTTGCTTTGGCTCCATCCCTTCATTCTCTCTGGAGTTATTTCTCCACTAATCTCCAGTAGAATATTGGGCACCTACTGACCTGGGGAGTTCATCTTTCAGTGTCCTATATTTTTGCCTTTTGATACTGCCTCTTGAGAAATCTGTCTGCAGGTCAGGAAGCAACAGTTAGAACTGGACATGGAATGACAGACTGGTTCCAAATAGGAAAAAGTGTATGTCAAGGATGTATATTGTCACCCTGCTTATTTAACTTATATGCAGAGTACATCATGAGAAATGCTGGACTGGAAGAAACACAAGCTGGAATCAAGATTGCCAGGAGAAATATCAATAACCTCAGATATGCAGATGATACCACCCTTATGGCAGAAAGTGAAGAGGAACTAAAAAGCCTCTTGATGAAAGTCAAAGTGGAGAGTGAAAAAGTTGGCTTAAAGCTCAACATTCAGAAAATGAGGATCACGTCATCTGGTCCCATCACTTCATGGGAAATAGATGAGGAAACAGTGGAAACAGTGTCAGACTTTATTTTGGGGGGCTCCAAAATCACTGCAGATGGTGACTGCAGCCATGAAATTAAAAGACGCTTCCTCCTTGGGAGAAAAGTTATGACCAACCTAGATAGCATATTCAAAAGCAGAGACATTACTTTGCCGATTAAGGTCCATCTAGTCAAGGCTGTGGTTTTTCCTGTGGTCATGTATGGATGTGAGAGTTGGACTGTGAAGAAGGCTGAGCACCAACGAATTGATGCTTCTGAACTGTGGTACTGGAGAAGACTCTTGAGAGTCCCTTGGACTGCAAGGAGATCCAACCAGTCCATTCTGAAGGAGATCAGCCCTGGGATTTCTTTGGAAAGAATCATGCTGAAGCTGAAACTCCAGTACTTTGGCCACNTGAAGAAGGCTGAGCACCAACGAATTGATGCTTCTGAACTGTGGTACTGGAGAAGACTCTTGAGAGTCCCTTGGACTGCAAGGAGATCCAACCAGTCCATTCTGAAGGAGATCAGCCCTGGGATTTCTTTGGAAAGAATCATGCTGAAGCTGAAACTCCAGTACTTTGGCCACCTCATGCGAAAAGTTGACTCATTGGAAAAGACCCTGATGCTGGGAGGGATTGGGGGAGGAGGAGAAGGGGATGACAGAGGATGATGGCTGGATGGCATCACTGACTCGATGGACGTGAGTCTGAGTGAACTCCGGGAGTTGGTGATGGACAGGGAGGCCGGGTGTGCTGTGATTCATGGGGTTGCAAAGAGTCGGACATGACTGAGTGACTGAACTGAACTGACTGTTTATAGGCTTCTCAAAGCAAGAATACTAAAGTGGATTGTCATGCCCTTCTCCAGTGGAGCACATTTTATCAGAACTCTCCACCATGACCCATCCGTCCTGGGTGGTCCTACATGGCAAGCCTGTGATCATGTGATCAGTTTGATTAGCTTTCTGTGATTGTGATTTTCATTCTGTCTGCCCTCTGATGGATTCTGTCTGCTCTCTGATGTCCCCAAGAAAAAGAAATGCAAAAAGGCAAAATGGTTGTCTAAGGAGGCCTTACAAATAGCTATGAAAAGAAGAGAAGTGAAATGCAAAGAAGAAAAGGAAAGATATACTCATTTAAATGCAGAGTTTCAAAGAATAGCAAGGAGAGGTAAGAAAGCCTTCCTCAGTGATCAGTGCAAAGAAATATAAGAAAACAATATAATGGGAAAGACTAAAGAGCTCTTCAAGAAAATCAGAGACACCAAGGGAACATTTCATGCAAAGATGACCACAATAAAGGGCAGAAATGGTATGGACCTAACAGAAGCAGAAGATATTAAGATGAGGTGGCAAGAATACACAGAACTATACAAAAAAAGATCTCATGACCCAGACAACCATGATGGTGTGGGTTGACTATGCCAAATCTTTTGACTCTGTGAATCACAACAAACTGTGGAAAATTCTTTAAGAGATGGGAATACTAGACCACCTGACCTGCCTCCTAAGAAATCTTTATGCAGGTCAACAAGCAACAGTTAGAATTGGACATGGAACAGCAAACTGGTTCCAAATCAGGAAAGGAGTACGTCAAGGATGTATATTGTCACCCTGCTTATTTAACTTATATGCAGAGTACATCATGAGAAATGCTGGACTGGAAGAAACACAAGCTGGAATCAAGATTGCTAGGGGAAATATCAATAACCTCAGATATGCAGATGACACCACCCTTAAGGCAGAAAGTGAAGGGGAACTAAAGAGCCTTTTGATGAAAGTGAAAGAAGAGAGTGAAAAAGTTCATTTAATGCTCAGCATTCAGAAAACTAAGATCATGGCATCCAGTCCCGTCACTTCATGGCAAATAGATGCAAAACAATGGAAACAGTGAGAGACTATTTTGAGGGGCCCCCAAATCTCTTCAGATGGTGACTGCAACCATGAAATTAAAAGATGCTTGCTCCTTGAAAGAAAAGCTATGACCAACCTAAAGAACATATTAAAAAACAGAGACATTAATTTGCTAACAAAGATCCATCTAGTCAAAGCTTTTGTTTTTCCAGTAATCATGTATAGATGTAAGAATTGGACTATAAAGAAAGCTGAACACCGAAGATTTTATACTTTTGAACTATGGTGTTGGAGAAGACTCTTGAGAGTCCCTTGGACTGCAAGGAGATCCAACCAGTCCATCCTAAAGGAAATCAGTTCTGAATATTCATTGGAAGGACTGATGCTGAACCTGAAACTCCACTACTCTGCCCACCTGATGCGAAGAACTGACTTAATTGAAAAGACCCTGATGCTGGGAAAGATCGAAGGCAGGAGGAGAAGGGGACGACAGAGGATGAGATTGTTGGATGGGATCCCTAACTCGATGGACATGAGTTTGAGTAAGCTCCGGGAGTTGGTGATGGTCAGGGAGGCCTGGCGTGCTGCAGTCCATGGGGTCGCAAAGAGTGGGACACGACTGAGTGACTGAACTGAACTGGTACTTGATTTACAAAGTTGTGTTAATTTCTGCTGTAGAGCAAAGTGGCTCAGCTATATATATAAACAACGAATCTCTTTTCGATGTCTATGAGTCTATTTCTGGGTGATCGTTCAGATTCCGCACGTAGGTGATGCCATGTGATGCCTGCCTTCTCTGCCTTGCTTCCCTCAGTGTGACCGTCTGCAGGCCTGCCCGTGTCGCTGCAAGTGCCGTCATCTCGTGCTCTCTGCGGCTCAGCTCGATTGCGCTGTGTGGGTGCCACGTGTTCTCTGCCGTCCCTCTGCTGAGGGACACTGAGGCTCCTTCCGGGCCTTGGCTGTTGTGGAGAGTGCTGCAGTGAGCGCTGGGGTGCATGTGTCCTTCTGGATCCTGCTTTTTCTCTAGATATTTCCCCAGGAGTGGTAGCTCTACTTTTAGTTTTTAAGGAACCCCCATACTCTTCTCCATCATGGGTGTATCTGTTTACATTCCCACCGACAATGTAGGAGAGCTCCCTCTCCTCCACACCAAAGGAGTAGAGAGTTCTGGGCTAACCGTCGTTTTCTATGTATTTTCTGAAAACTAAATAGTTTGAAATGAAGAGTGCAGAAAGTAACTGCAGTTATTACTGGTACAAATTTTACTAATTTAGAATACACACTTCCTCAGCGTTCAGTACTAAGTACTAACATAGAAGTTCCATTTGATGAGATCTAGAAAAGAGCCTGGAAGATTCCTGGGTGCTGCTCATGGGCCGTGACCTCAGGGTTGGTTGGGCGGGCACTGTCTTCCTCACACACTGCCAACGTAGAAAAATGGGTCTGAGAAGGACGCTGCCTCCCCCTAGGAGATCTCCCTCTCCTCCACACCAAAGGAGTAGAGAGTTCTGGGCTAACTGTCGTTTTCTATGTATTTTCTGAAAACTAAATAGTTTGAAATGAAGAGTGCAGAAAGTAACTGCAGTTATTACTGGTACAAATTTTACTAATTTAGAATACACACTTCCTCAGCGTTCAGTACTAAGTACTAACATAGAAGTTCCATTTGATGAGATCTAGAAAAGAGCCTGGAAGATTCCTGGGTGCTGCTCATGGGCCGTGACCTCAGGGTTGGTTGGGCGGGCACTGTCTTCCTCACACGCTGCCAACGTAGAAAAATGGGTCTGAGAAGGACGCTGCCTCCCCCCAGCAAGCCTGCCTCCAGGTACCCAAGGGGAAACATACCCGTACTGGTGTCTGGTGAAGACCCTACACTGAGTGTCCAACCACCGTTGATACAGAATCTCATTCTGGAAGTTGTAGGCATTAATATAAAACAAGTTAAAATACCGAAAAGCAAGAGGCAAGAGTCACATAGTTTTCAGAACATAACCTTACCTGTAAAACTGGAGAGGGGCAGTGAACACCGTTTATATTGAGAGCTGTTTATGGAAATGCACATGGAGCAGAGTGCTGGGGAGGAGGACTTACCAAGGCCCATGTTCACCTGCAAGAGCCCCAGAGAGAGGCCAGTGGAAAGGACTTCCTTCCCTGTAGCCACAAAATCTGAAAAAATACTGAGAAACAGAAGTCATGGAAACATTTAGGGGTCGAACAAGAACACTACCTGATCTGAAAGACGCTCTCAACACCTGGAGAGGAACATGCCAGATTCCTGGACAAAACATTCAGACACAACCCCCTCAGCTAATTTATAAATACTGTGTGAGTCCAGTAAGCTGTAAGTTTCACCTAAAGTATCACATGGATGTTATAGCCCAGGTATTTTAAAAGAAGACCAAGAGAGAGTTAAGCTTACCAAGTGTGAGTCAGTCTCAGGCTACAACAAGCACATAGATCTAAGGGGCTTCCCAGGTGGTGCAGCGGTAAAGAACCCGCTTGCCGATGCGGGAGACGCTGGAGACGTGGCTTTGATCCCTGGGTTGGGAAGAGGACCTGGAGAAGGAAATGGCAGCCTACTCCAGTGTTCCTGGCTGAGAATCCCATGGACAGAATCCCTGGAGTCCCTGAGATCGCAAAGAGTCAGACATGACTGAGCATGCACGCTAACAAGAAGAATAAAGTAGTGCAGAAATACCAGACACTCTGAATTGTAAAGAAATGGTGAATAGACCACAAGTGAGGCATTCCTAACGACCCGCGGAAAGTCTTGAGTTAAACAGTTGGAACTGAGGGAAAATGCAAACACATCTTTGCTTCATGCCTTCTGCGGAAGCAAATGCCTCTGACTTGGAGTTAAATGTAGGAAGAGAACCCAGAACGGTCACGTGAGGGTACAGCAGGGTCTGTCTGCCTAAGAAGAACATCAGAGATACTAAATACAAAAACTAAAATTCATTCACAGCATTAGTCACATT
Organism: Aepyceros melampus; assembly: GCA_006408695.1. Taxonomy (NCBI): domain Eukaryota; kingdom Metazoa; phylum Chordata; class Mammalia; order Artiodactyla; family Bovidae; genus Aepyceros; species Aepyceros melampus. The sequence continues at coordinate 315,943 of SJXQ01007182.1, forward strand.
AAAAGTTTAAGCAAAAAAACAAAAGAAGAAGAAAAGAAAAAGCTCAAGAAAAAAAAAAATTGGAAAAGAAATTGTAGACCTTCCAGCCAACAAAGGACTTTTATACTGCTGCGACATAATGAGAAATTGTCCAGGAGAAAAAACTACCGTGAAACTTGGAAGTGATTTTCCACTGAGACACGGGAATGAAGGAAAGGAAGAAGAGGGCATTAACAGCATTTTGCAAAAGATATAGAAATAAATAATTTTTTAATATTTAAAATGAAATTTAAAAAGAATATAAAAAACATGTCTCCCCGTGTATAACCAAGCCACTTTGCTGTCCTGCAGAGACTGGCGCAGCATTGTAGATCAACTGTCCTTCAATTCAAAACTAAAATTAAGAGACAAATAAGCTTCTAAAGATATTCAGGACCATGAGAAATAAGGGAGGAAAGCTTAAAATGTTAAGGTAATTTTCATCTGCCAAATTGGGTCTGATTCGAAAAAATGCCAGGGCTCAGTGCTGGCTTTGCTCTAGGGAGGAGGGCGGGTAGCGAACCTGAAATGGCCTGAGAATCCATGCGTTTATTACCCCTTTTCTTTCGTTTTTAAAATGCTCTTATTGGCGTGTAGCTGCTTTACAATGTCGTGTTAGTTCTGCTGTGTGGCAGTGAATCAGCTGGACGTGAAGGTATATCCCCTCCCTGTTGGCCCTCTTTCCCATTCAGGTCACCAGAGAGCACTGAGTTCCGTGCTAAGCTGTAGGTTGTCTGAATTCTCTGTTTTACGCATGGTATCTGCAGTGTGTATGTGAGCATCATTTTTCTGAAGGAGGCAATAATCGCTTTAACAAAGTGTTTCCTCACATAGTACATTAAAACACATCTTTTTAAGTACATAAACTTCACACACACATATATGAAAATGTATTTTGTTAAACATATACGGATATAAGGAATGCATGCATAGTTTTGGGGAAAGTATACATGTGTAGTTATAATAATCACATAATTAAAAATAATGTCTGCAGTGCTATGGTAGTAAAATTACAGGTTAGTGCAAAATAAATTTTCTGAGCCACCAAGATGTTTGCACTCAGCATCCTCACCATATGAGAAATCCTCTTTGAAGAGAGGGAACTAGAAGGCCTTAGTTGGGGAAAGAATAATTCAAAAGTTGTGCCATAATTATGTAATTTAGAGTACTGTGTGAATAATGAAAGTGTGTATACTTTAAATAAGCCTTCAGTTCAGTTCAGTTCAGTCACTCAGTCATGTCCGACTCTTTGTGACCCATGGACCGCAGCACGCCAGGCCTCCCTGTCCATCCCCAACTCCTAGAGTCTACCCAAACTCATGTCCATTGAGTTGGTGATGACATCCAACCACTTCATCCTCTGTCATCCCCTTCTCCTCCTGCCCCCAATCCCTCCCAGCATCAGGGTCTTTTCCAATGAGTCAGCTCTTGGCATCAAGTTGCCAAAGTACTGGAGCTCAGCTTCAGCATCAGTCCTTCCAAAGAAATCCCAGGGCTGATCTCCTTCAGAATGGACTGGTTGGATCTCCTTGCACTCCAAGGGACTCTCAAGAGTCTTCTCCAACACCACACTTCAAAAGCATCAATTCTTCTGTGCTCAGCTTTCTTTATAGTCCAACTCTCACATCCATACATGACCACTGGAAAAACCATAGCCTTGACTAGATGGATCTTTGTTGACAAGGTAATGTCTCTGCTTTTTAATATTCTGTCTAGGTTGGTCACACTTCTGGAAAGGGAAACAGTTAATCAAATTATGATATTAAGTCCAAGAATACATCTTAGCAAGCAGAGAACATAATGAAAACTGAGAGTATGTTTTCCCGTCTGCCTGTCCCATGCTTGGGGTTGTGGCTCCCTGTGAGGACTCTGGAGGCCAAGGCTAATCCCGCCAAATCATGCCAATTTCTGGAGGGACCATTGTCGTGAGAACCCAGCACAATGGCGTGTTCCCTGGGACTCGGCTGCCCAGACCGCAGCAGCGTGTCTGAGGACTGGACGTGGGACCGTGGGCCGCTGGCAGGGCTGCGGTTCTCCCGGCGATCTGGGGCACACGCAGAGCATCACGTCCTGTGGGGGCGTGAGTGTGGCGCTCAGCTCAGCCACCCTTTGCAAAGCAAGCAACTGACGTAAGGGCAGGATGCCAACCTTAACTCACGTGCACACGGAAGGCGTGTCGTATCTCAGGGGTAAGTCTTTGACGGCCAACCTTCTGTGGATCTACCCAATGAAACGAGTCCACGGTTATTTGGAATGACTTTCTTTTTTTCACAAAAACCTTACTATTTTCTGATTTTAAAGCACTTGAGAAAATCAAGGAGTCTTTTGGTGTGTTTTCTTTCAGAGTGAATAACGCTATTTGGCAACCTTGATATTTCATTTGAAAGGAGTGTAATAAACTGCTTCCTTATATTGATTAAAGAAATATGGTGCTTATTTTTTTGCTTGGTTTTCTAGTAGTTATTCAATAGGTTAAAGGGAACGCCATCTGTTTCCTAACAGGACATTTTGTGTAAGATTTGCAAGTCCTACAGGCACCTTTAAGCATGGATAAATATGCACTCTTGGCTTCAGATGGGTGGTTTTTTACTACCAAAGGATGATTACGTTGTGCGCCTTGAGACATTGGCTATAATATATTTCCTGTCCCTTTATTGCATTTTGGAATCATAAACAATGACTGTTTGGCTCAAAGCCATTTATTCAGCCCAAAAAGACATTATTTGCACAACAAAAATCAATAAAAATGTTACTAGGTCTGGCTGGATACTTTGCTTAACTGTGATATTTGTCTATCACTGATGGCATGCCATCTCTCGCAGGAGACTGGGGCCAAAACACAGCTATTGATCCAGTCAGCGATGATGGATACTGGCATTTGGAAAGGGCTGCTGTAGAGAATCTCGATTAAAAAAATATTTCTAGGTTTTGCCTGGAGCAGAGTCAAGATAACCCGAGTGAGAAGATTTTCTCTGTTCTGCTGGCCTTCTCCCTCTTGTGGTGGAGACACACTTGGACCCAAGTCATTATTGAGAGAATTAAGTCAATCTGTGTTTAGCCAAAGGCTTTGGCATCACATCAAGCTCAGCTGATTTAGACACGAGCTCCTGTCCTTTTCATCACCTTAAGCGTTCCATATACACAAAGGGTAGAGACGTGCTATGATGGGGCCCTGTCTGCCTTTTTCTCTCCTTACATTACCTCTTTATGTCTAGAAAAACAGGACAGACAGCTAACTGCTTCCTCCAAATGATTAGCTATGCAGCATCACCTTGAGATGAACCACTTAGTTAAGACTAAAGGCATTAACTAAAATGGAGCCAACACGAGCGATACAGAAAATACGGCAAATAGGTTATAGACAATTTACAGCACAGAGAGCTTGAGGGAAAAAAGTGATCTATTATCCTCTGGCCTCATAAATTTAAAATATGAAATTGTTTTTCATTTTTCATTTGCTATCTTCCCACCTCCAGCATAAATCTGATACCCAGAGCACCAGGGAAGGGAGTGTGAAGTGGAAAAACACGCTCGGTCTATTTCACTCCATTTCATTTCCTTTCGTTTACCCTTGTGTTTATGCCACCCTTTTCCCAGAAAGACTTCCTGGGAAGTGGAATTATTTGAGCAAGGCCCGGCACTCATGTTGGCCAAGGACAGTCTCCAGGAGCGGCAGTCCCGCCTGGTGGGCTGGCTCCCCAGCCCTGGGGGCCTGCGGCAGGCTCAGAGCATCAGAGCAGTAACTGGAACCCCTAGCCAGTGCAGCTCACTGGACTCCAAGCTCCCACCGCAAAGACAGCTCCTTTGGTTCTGCCGCTGGCCGGAAGGACGACTGTGAGTGTAAACCACCAGACACCTGCGTGCATAGCCAAGAGCCTGCAGTCATTTTGTCCATCCTTGCTTCATGCTGGGCTGCCCTTTTGTTCTGAAACCAAAACACGGGTCTTAGAGGGCATGGCTGCTGCTATATTCCCTTATTATTAGCTTGGGTCTTCAAAGTGTTCTGTTTGGAGATTACTAGCATTCACAGTGAAACATTACCAATCCGGCAGTGTGGGTTGCTTTGGGCTAGAGGCTGTGTCTCGTGGTTTCTGTCTACCTGGGACGTTCTCCCAGTTACTAGGTCCGATGGACGGGGGTTTCACACCGATGCTAAGTGAACGCTCTTAGTGTTTCACGTCACGTGCGACTGTCTCAACTTGTATTATGGCTACATTTGCAAGTGGACAAGTATTGTATCACAATAATTAAAAGCGTATTTGATAGCTAGCTAGCGGGAAGCTGCTGTATAGCAGAGAGCTCAGCTCAGCACTCGGCAACCACCTAGAGGGCTGGGATGCGGGGAGTGGGAGACAGGCTCAAGTGGGAGGGGACATGTGTGTACATAGAGCTGATTCATCTGTCATACACCAGAAACTTACACAAACTTGTAAAGCAATTATACTCCAATAGAAAATAATAAAATCGGAAAGCAAACGTATTTAAAAGAGGTTAGTGCTGGCCAGCCAGTCGTGTCTGCCTCTTGCAACACCATGAACTATAGCCCGCCAGGCTCCTCTGTCCATGGGATTCTCCAGGCAAGAATAATGGAGTGGGCTGCAGTCCCTTCTCCAAGGGATCTTCCCAACCCAGGGATCGAACTCAGGTCCCCTGAATTACAGGCAAATTCTTTACCATCTGAGCCACCAGGGATGTCCTAAAAGAGGGCAAATGACCAATAAACATTAAAATATTGTAATTGCATTTTTCTGTTTGCAAAAAGTATATGTACCATATATACCACACACATGTTATATATGCATACATATATGCACAGGCACACAGGTGTGAGTGTGAACATGTGTGTGCATGTGTCATACATGTTACATAGATGTGTGGGCGTGGGTGCGCACATGTATCATACATATTACACAGATGTGTGGGTACATCTATCATACACATTGCACAGATGTGTGTACGCATGTCACACATGTCACATAGATGTGCGAGTGTGCACACATATCATGCACATCACATGGGTACATGGGTGTGCATATGTCACACATGTTGCATAGATGTGTGTGTACATGCCATACATGTTACATAGGTGTATGGGTGTGTGGGTGTGTACATATATCATACACGTTACATAGATGTGTGGGTGTGTGTACATATGTCATGCATGATACATAAGGGTGTGGTTGTGTACCTATGTCATACGTCATACATGTTACATAGGTGTGTGGATGTGTGTGTACACACGCCATACATATTACACAGATGTGTGGGTGTGTGGGTGTGTGGAGCTGTTTTCCTGCCTGTGTGATTGTCCATGCACCTGCCATGGCATAGGCTTAGAAGTCTGTCCTCCGTGGTGTTAGACCTGTGGGGCACCGAGGTGAACACACCTCCTGAAGTCACACTTCAGGGCTGGGCTGCCATCACACATGCAGCAGAAAAGCCTTCTCCCTGAGCGCTTCGTGGAGCTGGCTTCACAGCGACTCCGCCCGGATCCCTTTCCTAAGCCTGCTTGTTCACCAGAGACTGAGACCCACTCTCTTCTTAGTGGGGATCGAGTGACGCTCCGAGCCTGAAGTGGCGGCCCTGTAAACACTGAGACAGACACAGACCACCCTCGACCCCTTGAAAAGACTCCTTCCAATTTCACAGTGGAATAAAAAGTAGGAAGGAAGCTGCTCCTAAACGACAGCGAGCATTTCAGCTCTGCCCTGGACAGATTTTTGTCTTTTCCTGCGGGTTCTCCTAAAGTTTAAATTGGCTTTAAGACGTCTGTTTTGCAAGTTGAAGACTAGACCGGCTGTTGGGTTTCCTTCCTCACTGTCACCTCTTTGACGCTGTGACTTTGTTCTTAAAATCCATCCCAGTCCTGGATGAGCCCGTGGCTTCCAGACCCTGGAGGACTTGGGTTGTTATCAGTGGCCCCAGGATGAGATCCTCGGGTCTACCTCTGGCTGGCTGGTCGCGGCCTCTTCTTACAGAACCCGGCTTCTGTTTGGGAAGCTTCCAACAACCGCGGATTGTTGATGCTGCCGTTTTTAATCAGCTGAGAAACCGGCCTAATTGGAGGACTTTAACACTTACTTGTCGAAAGGGTGTTGGAGTTAGAAGTGTATTTACTTTAATGCTAAACCTAGTTAAGTCAATGAGACCTAAATTGTCTTTTCAATGACTCTTCCAACAGAGTGTGAATCGCAAATTCTGTTCGTTTGAACAACAAAAGACCACCAGCCAGGAATTGTTTTTGGAGAAGCACAGGCCAAGGCTAAGGTCTGCTTTGCAAGTCAATCTGAGTCTACAACTGAGATGATTTCTTGATTTTCTAGCAAAGCCCTCCTTCCCAGGTCCTATGGTAGGACTTTATGTTTTGATTAGGAAAAACAGTTCTCCGGTATCAAAACCATGGGTGGGGGTGGGGGGCTGAGAAGTTCACTTAGCGTGTAATTCATTAGCAGATGCAGCCCAGAGCCCTCTGTAGAAGCTCTGGGATCCCAGGCAGGGCAGAGACGAGTAAATACTTTTCTTCTCCCGGATCGATTCCATCGATTGTCATTAAAGCAGCGAGCTCAGACAATGAAGTGGTTTCTAATTTCCAGGCTCCAGGTGGAGGCCGCCTCCTCGTTCCAGTTAAGAGCATCATTAAATGTAAGAGCAAACAGCACACGGAGAGGCCGAGTGCTTTATTAATTCATCATCAGAATTATCTCCGTGCATTAATATTAATAGCCTCAAATTGGATTTCATTTAAGAGGTGAAATAAATATGCAGATAGTAAAAGCTCACACAGCCCGGAGCCCGGGGACTGGCAGTCCCAGGAGCTGCGTCTCGGTCGGGCCTCCGACCCTGGACAAGAGCTGCCTGGAGGAGAACTTGGCTCAGAAACCACCACGAGCCTGTGGCTGAGCCTGGGAAGAGGGCAGGGGGCAGCGAGAAGGACGGGGGGCAGGGATGGGAGCAGGAGGCAGGGATG
>SJXQ01007182.1:323387-354854 GCA_006408695.1 Aepyceros melampus
CTGTATGTGAACGAGGGTGTGAGCTCCTCCCGAGATCGCGGGTGTGGAAGAGACGTGGGGCAGAGGAGGGAGTCCTTTCTGAAGCTGTGTTCGCTACCACATGGAGGCGGGGAGGTGAGAAATGGGGACCTACTGAGTCACGCACAGATGACACACACGTCATTCAAATTGTACCCAGAAAAGGCTTTGATAGAACCAGAACTTTCTTTGGGGATTTCCTGCCCAGGTGCACTCGTTTCCTATGACTGCCATTACAAAGGACCATGAACTTGTGGCTTAAATGACGACTTGGTCCTCTCTCGGTGGTGGACGCCAGATGCCTGAGGTCAGTGCCTCATCCAGGCGGTGCTCCCTCCAAGACTCTGGGCAGAAGCCCCCTCGGCCTCCCCCAGCTTCCAACTTTCCCGTGCCTTCTTAAAGAGACTCCAGTCACACTGGGCCAGGACCACCCTGAGGACCTCAGCTGACCGTGACTATCCCTGCCAAGACCCTCTTTCTAAACAGGTCATGCTCGCAGGCACTGGGGGTTAGGACCTCAACATTTCCTTTGTGGGTGGTGAGTGAGAGTCGCTCAGTCGTGTCCAACTCTTTGTGACCCCAGGGACTATACAGTCCATGGAGCTCTTCAGGCAAGAACACTGGAGTGGGTGCCTTTCCCTCCTACAGAAGATCTTCCCAACCCAGGGACCGAACCCAGGTCTCCCACATTTGCAGGTGGATTCTTCACCAGCTGAGCCCCCTGGGAGGCCCAAGAATACCCGGGTGGGTAGCCTCTCCCTTCCTCCAGTGGATCTTTCTGACTCAGACTGGGCTGTCCCGCGTTGCAGGCGGATTCTTTACCAGCTGAGCCACAAGGTGGGTGGGGAAGCACAGTGCTACTGATGACCCAGGGATAATTTTCAGAATGTAAATGCAAATCCTTCTCACGGAAGCAGGCTGCCCGCCAGCCCTGGAGGAAGCGGCGGGCCCCGCAGAGAGGACGAGGAGGACGGCCCCTGAAGGTGGCCTTGCCGGTGGTGGCGGGCAGAAGGACGGGCCCTCAGATGGCGCAGACGAGAGGCGCATGCAGGCACCCCGCTGAGAAGCACAGACTTTGTCTGTGTCACCCAGGCCCCGGGAGTCTTCCAGGAGAAGGCATCTGTCCCAAGCGCCCTCAGACTTGCACTCAGCCCATGCTGGGGTGGGGGTGAGGAGTGTCCGTGCCACACACGCGGGGAGGAGGCGGCCCTGGGAGGAGGGAGCGGCCGCAGGACCCCGGGGTGTCTGGAGGGCTCTGGTCTCCAGGCACCGAGTGGGGAAGGACCCACAGAGAGAGCGAGCTCTGGGGAAGACGTGGCCTCTGTCCCGTGATTCCACACACGCTTTGTCCGCTTGTCCGTGTGATCAGCACTCTGTGAGTCCCTGCTGAGGTGTGTGTACTAAGTCCCTTCCGTCGTGTCCAACTCATCATGACTGATTGGATATCAGCCCGCCAGGCTCCTCTGCACAGGCAGGTGGGTTCTTCACTGCGAATGCCCCGTGGTAAGCCCCCCATCCCCTGCTCGGGAGCCGCAGGTCTTGGAGGACCCCAGCTCCAAGTGCAGGCAGCTTTCACGTACAGTAGTCAAGATGTCCAGGGTGGGAGAGCACACCTTTACAAACCATTGGGGCTCCCAGGTAGATGAAGCCCGCCGTCCAGCCTTAAGAACACCTCCTCTGTCTCAGCCTCCTCTCGCAACAGGCCCGGATGCTCTGAGGGTGACTCATTACAGCTCGGGCCACTCGGGGCAAATTCCTTTTCAACTTCTCTCCCTGTGCCACACCAGATTACTGGGATACATTTCTGTCCTTTAACTGTCTTTTTTTTTTAAGTAAATTTTTATTTACGTGCCTTAGACATGGCGATGCTAGCACTGCAGGATGGATTTATTCTATTAGAATGTACTCAAATAGAATACATTCTATTCTTGTTAGAACATTTTAGAATGGACACAGCATCCAACATGATCGAGAATTTCCATTTCTTAAATTGTATTTCAAAGGAGCAGTTAATGATTTCAAAGACTGGAAAGACACAAAAATGGATTTTTTGGAGGAAAAACTCAGTGACACAGTACATATATATTTTGCATATAGTTTCTTTCCTAAAAAATGAAAAATCGTCTTGTATTAGGGAGATGGTCTTTCTAGGTGGCTCAGTAGTAATCAATCCACCTGCCAATGCAGGAGATGTGAGTCTGATTCCTGGGTCAGGAAGATTCCCTGGAGAATGAAATGGCAACCCACTCCAGTATTCTTGCCTGGGAAGTCCATGGACAAAGGAGCCTGGTGGGCTATAGTCCATGGCGGGCTACAGACATGGGGTCGCAAAGAATCAGACATGACTGAGGAAAGAACAACGTTAGGGAGAGGAGTTTCTAAGTCGACTTCTCAGATTGAAGTTCTTATCACATACTTTTTCAACCTGGATGTTAACTTTATTTTGCTCAAGAATTCCAGTCTCTAGTAGAGATATCTCTTCCGGTCTACATGACTCTTGGTTAGAGACCAGGGTGTGGCTATTATGTCTTTTTGGAATAAAGCAGAGTATGTCCTACAAGTTGTACTCTTGCTCGGAGAGAGACTGAGGACCGAGACCCCCGACTGTGGGGTGGCGCCTGGCTCTGCCCAGGGCTGGTGGAGTTTCAGGAGGATCTGAGGGGCTTGGGGTACAGACCGCTCACCCTAGGACAGCTGCAGAGGCCAGGCACACACTGGACATCTGCCCGGGCTCCGGGTCTGCCTGGCAGGAGGGGTGGAACCTGTCGCTTAAGAAAGGAGTGACAGTCGATTTGAAGCCCTGTGCTTCTGTAATCTGGGGCCAGCACCTAACCCTTGGTCATTTTCTGTCACCGTCGTTCCTGATGTATTCTTATAACAGAACCTGTCCCAGATGCAACCCAAAGTTTCCTGTTGTAATTTTAGTTAAAGTGTGTATGTGTGTGCATTCAGTCGCTCAGTCATGTCTGACTCTGCGACCCCATGGACTGTAGGCCACCAGGCTCCTTTGTCCATGGGATTCTCTAGGCAAGAATACTGCAGTGGGGTGCCATTTCCTTCTAAAGGGGATCTTCCCGACCCAGGGATTGAACCCATGTCTCCTGCATTGGCAGGCAGGTTCTTGACCACTGAACCACCAGGGAAACCCAGTTAAAATGTACAAGAAATAAATCTGTATATTTTAACTGTAGGAAAGTTAAAAGTACCTAAGTAAGTGTACAAAATGGAAAAAAAAAAAAACACATCTTTTTATCCCTTCCAAGGTCAAGGAGAAAAGAAGAAAATAAAATACAATAATAGTTCTGGAGAAAAAAAAACAGGCCGTAGAGCTTCTGACAATGTTTGACGAAATGAATGTAAAATCGTTGATTTAACTTTTCTCATTTTCATTTTACTCATTTGCNCAGGGTGACAATATACAGCCTTGACGTACTCCTTTTCCTATTTGGAACCAGTCTGTTGTTCCATGTCCAGTTCTAACTGTTGCTTCCTGACCTGCATACAGATTTCTCAAGAGGCAGGTTAGGTGGTCTGGTATTCCCATCTCTTTCAGAATTTTGGTAATGCTCAACATTACCAACTAGAAAAATGCAGATCAAAACTACAATGAGGTCTTATCTTACATTGGTCAGAATGGCTATCATCAAAAAGTCTACAAATAATAAATGCTGAAAAGGGTATGGAGAAAGGGAACCTTCTTACTTTACCTTCTTATACACACACACACAGAGGAATATTACTCAGCCATAAAGAAGGCAATATTGCCATCTGCAACATAGATGAACCTAGAGGTTATCATACTGAATGAAGTAAGTCAGACAGAGAAAGACAAATATTATATGATATCACTTCTATGTAGAATCTTAAAAATAATACAAATGAATCCATATACATAGACTCACAGACACAAAAAACAAACTAAATTACCAAAGGGGAAAGGGATTGAGGAGGGGAATAAATTAGGATTATTAGATTAACAGATACAAACTACTATACATAAAATAGATAAACAACAAGGATTTACTGTTTAGCACAGGGAATTATATGTTATAATAACCTATAATGGAAAAATAATCTGAAAAGATTATATATGTGTGCTTGCATATATATGTATATCTGAATTAATTTTCAGTACACCTAAAACTAACACAATATTGTGAATCAACTATACTTCAATAAAATAAAGTGAAACAAACTGAAATAGTTGAGAGAAGAAAAAAAAGTTAACGGAAGGAAAAGAATAAAAGAAAACTAGAAATTAGATAAAGGAAATTATTCTATATAAACTACCAATAGGATGTTAATTTAAAGTATGAAATAACTAATTAAAGAATGCATTGAATTTGAGAGCACAAAAATAGATATTGAGCATGTGTGATACATACTTAGTGACCTTCAAGATAAAAGATATGGCTATATGTTCTGATAGTTAGAATTCTTTGTGACATAATAAAGGAAAAGTCTTGATAAATCACATCTTAAATTCCATGAAACTTTAAAATCAGGAAAAATAAAATCTAATAAAGCAAGTTAGAATACCTTATTAACAGTAGAATAATCTGCACAAGTCTATGTAAATTATGTATTTTAAAGTCAAATATTATAATAATGATGGTTTCCATGGACTAATTATAAATTAATACAATTCAAAGTATTAGTCTTGTTAAGCTCTTCATCTTGTTGAAGGAGCAAAGATATAAAATTGTTCTAATTCTATGAGATAACAAATAACCAACAGTTTTTGTTGAAAAAAAACTTTCACTTTCTATAGTGAGTTCTGGTTCACTTTCTACAGTGAGTTCTGGTTCAATCAACTCACATAACACTGATAATAACAACAGTAATAATAAACAAAAGTCAGTATTTACTGAGTTACCATGTGCTAGCAATCATTCTAAGCTTTACATATGTAAAGTTATTTAATGCTCAACATTAATATCCCATTTTTTACCAGTTAGGAATCTGAGGCATGAAAACTTCAGTAATCACCCAAAGTCACTCAGTTAGCTAGTAAATGACAGAGCCAAAACTAACAGAGGGAGTCGAATTCCAGATCCCCATATCAAATCCAGCACATTCTGTAAAAGGCAAGAAGGAGCAGTGTACATGACTGAAAAAGCATTCTTCATACTCTATGAAAACAACTTTAAAATATACAGAAGACTTTTCCAAGCTGGATCATTTCAAGAATAACAACAACAATAGAATAAAACTTGACTATTTCTCAAACCATATCTCTTTGGAAACAGGAAGTAGGTCATAGAGGTAAAAATCAAAAGAAAAGAGATGATAATAAGAGAGACAGTCATAATATCACCCCTGCTTTCCTGCCTCACACTATCTTCAAGAAAACACAATGAAAAAGATTGATTATTTGAATAGAAGCAAATACAGGGGCTACGGAGGATACTTTCAACCAACAATGAAATCATGAATGACACCTAACAAAACTGCTATTGAATGTAATTACAGATGATTCATTTGTATTTAGCAAGGGTTGCTGAAGGGTTAAATTTGGAACAAAATTCACTTTATTCCATCTAAGTCAATACCTCCTGGAGAAAGGATGTGCTTGCAAGAAACTGATAACTCAAAATGTGCAATCTGCTGTTATTTTTTGTATGATCAAATAAAATTTCTAAGGATGGCTTAAAAGGAAAATTAGAGAGAAATTAACTGTAAAAGCTGCAAATTAACTGTAAAAGTGAACTGCTAGGATGTTTCTATGTAATTAATCTTCCAGCTCAGTAATGGAGAGTACTAAGATTTTAACTTAACCCTTTAAGAGGATGATTTATTGGACTGTCATGGGGGATAAAGCCTCCCTATCCCATTAGATTTTCTTTTTAAAGAACACTTATTTTATGACTTCCTGGGTGGTTATGATTGAGAGATGACCTATGAAAGGTCTAAAGAAACAAGAACAGGATTTAGACAAGAAAATCCATTTTCATAACAGTGTAGTAGTTAAGTTCTACGATACAGATCTGCAAAGGAAATACAAAACTTACTCACTCTGGTGGTGGAGGATAACTAAGACTTCCAACAGAAGGTGACATTTGAAGTGATTCTTAAAAAATCAGTAAAATTCAGGCAAGAAAAGTTCTAGACACTCAGTCATGTTTGATGCTTTTTGACCTCAAGGACTATAGCCTGCTGCTCCCTCTGTCCACAGAATTCCCCAGGCAAGAATACTAGAGGGACAATGGGGAAAAAAAGAAAGCATTTCCCCTAAAGTCACAAACAAGACAAGGGTGCCCACTTTTACCACTACTATTCAACATAGTTTTGAAAGTTTTGGCCACAGTAATCAGAGCAGAAAAAGAAATAAAAGGAATCCAGATTGGAAAAGAAGTAAAACTCTTACTGTTTGCAGATGACATGATCCTCTACATAGAAAACCCTAAAGACTCCACCAGAAAATTACTAGAGTGAATCAATGAATATAGTGAAGTTGTAGGATATAAAATCAACACACAGATATCCCTTGCATTCCTATACACTAACAATGAGAAAACAGAGAGAGAAATTAAGGAAACAATTACATTACCATTGCAACGAAAAAAATAAAATACTTAGGAATATATCTACCTAAAGAAACAAAAGACCTATATATAGAAAACTATAAAACACTGGTGTAAGAAATCAAAGAGGACACAAATAGATGGAGAAATATACTGTCTTCATGGATCGGAAGAATCAATATAGTCAAAATGAGTATACTGCCCAAAGCAATCTATAGATTCAGTGCAACCCCTATCAAGCTACCAACAGTATTTTTCACAGAACTGGAACAAATAATTTCACAATTTGTATGGAAACACAAAAAACCTTGAAGAGCCAAAGCAATCTTGAGAAAGAAAAATGGAACTGGAGGAATCAACCTGCCCGACTTAAAACTATACTACAAAGCTACAGTCATCAAGACAGTATGGTTCTGGCACAAAGACAGAAATATAGATCAACAGAACAAAATAGAAAGCCCAGAGATAAATCCATGCACCTATGGACACCTTATCTTTGACAAAGGAGGCAAAAACATACGATGGAGATAAGAATCTCTTTAACAAGTGGTGCTGGAAAAACTAGTCAACCACCTATAAAAGAATGAAACTAGAACACTTTCTGATGCTGTACACAAAAATAAACTTAAAATGGGTTAATGATCTAAATTTAAGATCAGAAACTATAAAACTCCTAGAGGAAAACACAGACAAAATACTCTCTGACATAAATCACAGCAAAATCCCCTATGACCCACCTTGCAGGGTAATGGAAATAAAAGCAAAAATAAACAAATGGGACCTAATTAAACTTAGAAGCTTTTGCACAATGAAGGAAACTATAAGCAAGGCGAAAAGCCAACCTTCAGAACGGGAGAAAATAATAGGAAATGAAGCAACTGACAAAGAATTAATCTCGAAGATATACAAGCAGCTCATGCAGCACAATACCAGAAAAATAAATGACTCAATCAAAAAATGGGCCAAAGAACTAAATAGACATTTCTTCAAAGAAGACATACAGATGGCTAACAAACACATGAAAAGATGCTCAACATCACTCATTACAGAGAAATGCAAATCAAAACCACAATGAGGTACCATTTCACGCCAGTCAGAATGGCTGCCATCAAAATGTCTACAAACAATAAATGCTGGAGAGGGTGCGGAGAAAAGGGAACCCTCTTACACTGTTGGTGGGAATGCAAACTAGTACAGCCACTATGAGACAGTGTGGAGATTCCTTAAAAAACTACAAATAGAAGTGTCATATGACCCAGCAATTCCACTGCTGGGCATACACACTGAGGAAACCAGAATTGAGAGAGCCATGCGTACCCCAATGTTCACTGCAGCACTGTTTACAATAGATAGGACATGGAAGCAACCTGGATGTCCATTGGCAGATGAATAGATAAGAAAGTTGTGGTACATATACACAATGGAATATTACTCAGCTATTAAAAAGAACACATTTGAGTCAGTTCTAATCAGGTGGATGAAACTGGAGCCTATTATACAGAGTGAAGTAAGGCAGAAAGAAAAACACCAATACATTATATTTGTATATTAATGCATATATATGGAATTTAGAAAGATGGTAAACATGACCCTATATGCGAGACAGCAAAAGAGACACAGATGTAAAGAACAGACTTTTGGACTCTGTGGGAGAAGGCAAGGGTGGGATGATTTGAGATAATAGCATTGAAACATGTATATTACCATATGTGAAACAGATTACCAGTCCAAGTTCAATGCATGAAACACGGCACTCAAAGCTGGTGCACTGGGACAACACAGAGGGATGGGATGGGGAGGGAGAGAGAAGTGGTGTTCAGGGTGGGGGACACATGTACACCTGTGGCTGATTCATGTCAATGTTTGGCAAAAACCACCACAATATTGTAAAGTAATTAGCTTCCAATTAAAAAAAAAAAAAAACCAAGAAGACTATAGTGGGTAGCTATTCTCTTCTCCAGGGGATCTTCCCAATCCAGAGATTGAACTTGGGTCTCCTGCATTGCAGGCACATTCTTTACCATCAGAGCCACCAGGGAAGTCACCAAAATCAATAGCTCTGAAACAAAATTTGAATCACTTACATTTTATGGTTCTAGTAGAGCTCATCACAGTTAAATGAATAGGATTAAGAATCTTCAGATAAATTAAAAATCATTTGAATTATGTATATTATGATTCTGATCCCTTCCTCCTTCCTCATTTAACACATTTCAGAAAGAAAACCTCTATGTAACTCTTTAGGGAAGTTGGAAATCAAGTTTTGTATTTTCCTATTAATATAAACCATAAAAAGAGATCTTTTAAAATTTAACCATCATCTTGAATTATCTTTAGAACAAAAATGGCAAATCATAAAGATACTAAACAATGCTTCACAACTGAAAGTAGAATGAACATGGATATCACTCTATATCTTCAATATATACCCTATAAGTCTATAGAGAATGAGGAAGAAGTGGTAGGTGGGCTGGAAAGAGCCACATTCAGTCATTCAAAATTATTTATAAACAACTCATATCCAGAATCTATCAAGAATTCCTTCAAGTCAATAGAAAAAAAATAAGGAAAAACATAACAGTAGGAAAATGGGTTAAACACTTAAGAAGGCACTTCATAAATTAAGAAATTTATGCGCCTAACAAACCAGTGAAAAACTACTAAAGTTTTCTGATAACAGGAGAAATGGAAATTAAAAATAAAATGATTTAAGTCTGGCTAAAATAAAAAAGTCTGACAGTATTAAGTAACGGTGAGAAGTTAAAGCAATAGGAACTCTTACATGCTATTGCTTAGAAAAGAAACTGATATAACCACTTTGGAAAAGCTTTACATTGCCTCATAAATTTGAAATCACACATACTCTATGAGACAGCATTCTACTCTTAGTTATGGAGTTTAGAGAACTTCATGTACACACAAGTGAGCATATAAACTTTTACAAGAATGTTCAGAGCAGCCTTGTATTAGTGCAATAAAAGTCCATCAATATCAAAAAGGGTAAAAAAAAACTGTATTATGTTCATACAATGAAATATGATACAGCACAGAGTCAACATAGTACAGCTACAAGCAAACAGATGAATCTTAGAACAATGTTGAGAAAACAAAAGACCCAAGAAAATATATAGTATATGATTCCAGTTCAAAACTGGGAAAATTTAACTATAGTGCTTAGTATTATATACTTAGGTGGTAAAATTATTAATACAAGCAAGAGAGTGATTGATTACTATAGTAGAGGGTAATGTGGGAGTTATGATAGGAAAAAGAAAATTGAGGTCTCCAAATACTAGTGAAGTGCTGTTTCTTGTTTTGGGTAGTATAACACAGGTGGTGTTGTGTTTCATAATTCAGTGATATGTACATTTATATACTTTTCTCTGTATTTCACACTACAAAAAGTCAAAGAGAATTGTGAAATGCTGAAAAGCTAAAAATTCAAAAGAGATAAATTATTTAAAAAACAACAACAACGGAGAATTTTACTGAGTACCTTCTATATGACAAGAACTATGCTAAGTGTTGAGGACACAGTACACAAGAGACACACAGTCTGACTCTCTAAAGGTCTGAGAAAGGTCAAACAAATAATTGTGAACATCATATTTAATTAAGAACTGACTGCTATGAAGGAAAAGTTCACAAAATTTCAAAGAGACACTGATGCTATCTAGTGAACAGGTGTCAAGGATTCTCTGAGGTATAAAATTTAAACTGAAACTTTAATAATAAGCCTCAATTAATTTGGGTGAGAGGATGGAGGTATTTATTTCAGGGAGGTAGAATAACATGCAAACCAAGGAACAAAAAGCAGGCCAGTATGGAGTTTAGTAAAGAACAGTCTAAGATGAGGCTGGAGGAGTAGACATGGGCAAACCTGAAAGCACCTGGCGGCATACTAAGAATTCTGAAATTTCATCCCAGCAGCAAATGGCAGCCACCAAGGTTTTTTGTGTTTTCTCCTGCAGGGGAATGGCAGGTTCTGATTCATAGTTTAAGCTCATTCTGCGAACTATGGGATGTATTATAGGGGGCAAGACTGTGGGCACATAAGATAGAAGGCTATTGCAGTGGTCAAAGCAAGAATACTTGATGACTTTCCCAGAGTAAGGCAGTAAAACTGGGATCAGTAGAAAGATTTAAATGTATCTTAGGTGGCTACAGACCATGCTAATAGAACGGAAGTGCCAAATTGCTGTTTTGAGCAACTGGAAAGATGTAATGAAGGGACAGTGAAAGAGGAGCTGGGATGAGGGTGTGAGCAGGAAGAATCCAGGACTCTCCTGTTTGACAGGTAAATGGAGAGGACAGACAATTAGCTATGTAAGTCTGCAGTTCTGAAGAGAGTACTGGAATTTAGAAATTGTTATACATGGATGCTTATCTGAAGTCCTGAGAATGGATTAGATGACTTAATATGAAAATATAGATGGAAAACAAGTAAGCACATTCCATGATGAACACTTAGGATTTAGATTTAGAAGGAGTTTACTCAACAATAGGAATGAGTGGCATAAAGGACAACTGAAGTATTAGTCACTCAGCCATGTCTGACTCTTTGTGACCCTGTTAATTGTGGCCTCCAGATTCTTCTGTCCATGGGATTTTCCAGGCAGGAACACTGGAGTGAGTAGCCATTTGCTTCTCCAGGGGATCTTCTCAACCCAGCGATAGAACCTGGGTCTCCTTCATTGCAGGCGGTTCCTTTACCATCTGAGCCACCAGGGAAGTTAAAGGACAATTATGTGGTTAACAACCCTGGCTTCTTGATAAACCTCAAGTGTAAAAGATAGTGAAATGCTGAAGTATAATGATCACATATAGAAAATACTAACAACCTATTTTGTAAATACTAAACATGTAAAATTCATACTTTTACATAATAGTCAAAACAGTATCAAAATTTATCCTCTCAACCCTGTGCCTTACTATCCTACGCTTCCTTTATCTTGTATAATGATATTATCTAAATGGTTTTACCTTTCCCAAATTTGGTTATTTTCATAACCTATATATCAGTAAATTTAAAAAAATATATATTTTTTCATTTAATGTCTTTTAATTTTTATTACTCCTGTGGTTCTAATGTTTGTTCCCTAAAGCACTGTTCAGATCACAGTACTCTGTGCATGAATCAACAGTTCTGAAAAGCCTACCAACCTTAATGAGCACCTGTGGCAGACTACGGTCCATAGAGTCTCAAAGAGTCGGACACAACAGACACGATTTAGTATGTATGCACTACATGCTAGTTACTTTTACAGGATGGGGGATATGTTCTTGAAACAAATAAGCAAGATTCCTTCCCTTACAAAGCTTACTGTCTAGTTGGGAAGCTTGAGGCTAAGCCACTAATCAAGCATAAAATATGTTAGAGAGTAATGAGTGCCATAAAAAAAATAAAACAAATAAATTATGAAAGAAAAGAAATGAAACATTATGTTTCTCCATCTTTAACCATGCATCTAGAAGTTTAATGGATATCTGTATCTGCCACTTTATTTCTCCTGCATTGTATGACAGTACTTTCTCCTGGCCTCTAAGCTCCAGGAGGCAGGGATTATAATTCTCCATATCCCTCCATTCCTTTTACCTTGCATATACTGAATTCAAGGGCACCATTGTTTACTAAGTCATTGGTGCCCCTAAAAGATGCCAAGAAATCTTAATTCTTGTAAGATTTATAAGAATTCACTGTAAATGACCAACAGTGATTAAAATGTACATAAAATCTCTAATTTACTCATTTTTTTTCTGCTATGGTTATTTGCTTCTGCTTATTCCTTAACTGCAGCCATGAAATTAAGCACTTGCTCCTTGGAAGAAAAAGCTATGACCAACCTAGACAGCATATTAAAAAGCAGAGACTACTTTGCTAACAAAGATACATCTAGTCAAAGCTATGGTTTTTCCTGTAGTCATATATGGATGTAAGAGTTGGACTATAAAGAAAGCTGAGTGCCAAAGAATTGATGCTTTTGAACTGTGGTGTTGGAGAAGACTCTTGAGAGTCCTTTGGACTGCAAGGAGATCCAGCCAGTCCATCCTAAAGCAGTTCAGTCTTCGGTGTTCATTGGAAGGACTGATGCTGAAGCTAAAACTCCAATACTTTGTCCACCTGATGCGAAGAACTAACTCATTGGAAAAGACCCTACACTAGGAAAGATTGAAGGTGGGAGGAGAAGGGGATGACAGAGGATGAGATAGTTGGATGGCATCACCAACTCAATGGACATGAGTTTGAGTAAACTCCGGGAGTTGGTGATGGACAGGGAAGCCTGGTGTGCTGCAGTCCACGGGGTCACAAAGAGTCAGACACAATTGAGCGACTGAACTGATTACTTAACTATGTTATATGGTCTTAATAATGTTTATAAATATAGTTAATGTTTATCAAGATAGCAAATAACACTATCTGCATTACCACTACTGCTTTCTGGCTAGATGGCTTGTTACTTTTATCAAGACGCTCAGTCTGCCACCATTGCCTAAATTTAGCAAAGCAATAAATTGTGCTTATGTTTACTCTTTAATATTTTCAACATGTCTTTGATGATTGAAAGTCCCTAAAAGCAACAGTTCAATAAATAAATTGCAAGGTTGAGAAAGTAAGTTTTAATACTGGCACAATTAACCAGTAGATCAAAGCATCTATAGGCAAACTCAGCACAAGGAGAGAGGGTATGGTGGAATGTCCATTTTGAAAATGCTCCTCAGGATGTTGGATATCCTCTCCTGACAACCCTAACCTCTAGACACAATCTCATTCCACAGATAAGAAAGCTGAGACACAAAGTGATTATTAACTGGTGAAAGTTATATGGACAATGAAAGGCAAAGCCAGGATTAGAATTCAGGACATCTGTCTCTTGTCCTGTCAGGATTGTTTTCACTGTTTCTCCAATTTTTCAAACTGGGGCTCCATGAAATCTATGACATAGGGCAAGTAAGACTGAAAACTGTCATGTTAAGCAAAGTTAAAGAGGACTACTTTTGGGTTTCTTAAAATCTAAAATATGCTAATGTACATTGAGATTTTCCAAGAAAAGTGTGTATAATTTTCAAATGTATTCGGTGAAAAAAAAATTTAACAGCAATCTTATTAACAAAGTAATACAGAAAATCATTTGGGGAACTTAAACCTGATTCCTTCATTTTTAACTTATTCTGATTTCTTAAAACACAATTGTAAGAGGCCCAGGAAGTATGGTTTACATATTATAAGGACTCTCTGAATGATTTTACTAAACTACCAAATAGTGTAAACTGTAACGCAATTATTAATTTCTACTTAGTGCTAGGTCATGTCCCATGAGTTCATTATCCAAATGTGATATTTTGATCACTTAATGAACACTGCTCATTATATGTAAATTTCAACACATACAAAAATAAACTGTGTTTAGTTATAAAATAAAGGATATTGATGGTATTCTATTTAAATAGATCTTAGTGAGTATTTGAAGACATCTATAATTCCTGTAAATCATGCTTTATTTCCATTTCATGATGAAGGCATTTGAATTCTGCATTTCTGGCAAATATGTTTAAATTTTAATTTTTCCTTTAACAACAGGAATGTTTGATTTCAACTGCTTTAAAATCAACTCTAAAAATCAATAACAAAGAGGACAAAGGAGTTTTGAGGCTGTAATAAAAATAGGTACTAAAATGCTACTGGTTATACAGGATCTGTTGTGAATAGGTCAGCTCAGGGTCCCAGGTAAACATCTTGTTTGTGTCCTGAAGCCTTGTTTTCTGCATGCCTTATACTCTCAGTAGGGTCCTCCTACTCGGGTCTAAACATCGGGCCACTGCACCCTATCGATCTTCTTTAAATCTCCAGAATAATAAATTTCAAGGCAACACAGCAGAAGCCGACTAAAGCCCTTTAATTACATCACTGCTGAAAGGAAATCATTGATCAATGGCATTATGGGAAAATAAACTGCCCCCCAAACCAGATCAAAGTCAATAAAATAGCTGACTAGCTGCCCCATTTGGGACTTCTGCTAGATTAGTGCTCATGGACAAGCAAAAGAGACGACTCTAACGCATGCTGCTTACTATCTTTTTGAAGTTCTCCCTGGCAGGTGTCATGCTCTGAGCATGGTTTTTGATTACTCTAATTAAATATAATATTATCAACAGATCTTCATATTGATCCTTAAAATACCCCCTTCTAAATGAAAAATTAAAGCCTAGAGAAAGGGCCTCATAGGGTACCAGGTTATTTTAATGATTTTACTCCTTCATCAATTTTCTTCATGGTATATTATTCTAATATTTATCAATACCAAGGTACCAATTAGCTTAAGAATTTTAAACAGTATGTATTAGGCAAGTTCTTTTCCATTTATATGAATTTACATTCCTTGGTTAAAGTTTAAATAATTTTCCTAATAAATGTTGCTAACTGTGCTGGTCACTATTCTTTATTTATGGTATTATTTAAATACATTGTCTAACAGATAATGCAATATGACAAATAGTTCATTTCTCTCAGTTTAGTTTGGAAAACTGTGAAAACATTTTAAGAAAATATCTTTATAACAGATTATAAACATTTGTTTATAGTTTCCAAATAGGCAAGCTTATTGAAATATTTAAAATCCTTTTAATTATACACATTCACATTTCAAAATGTTGTCTTCTATTTGATAAAAAAAAAATCTACGAACAAATCTGAAAGCCTCATCCCTTTTCAAAAAAGAGAAAGTATAAATGTTTAATGAAATATAAATTTATTGGCACTTGTTTTCATGTACAACTTCAGCATTATATAATAATAAAACATAATATTATCTTTAAAGTAGATTTGAGAATTTTGAGAATAATGTAAATTTAAGAACATATAAAGAGAAACTGAAAATATCAGCTACAATGACTCATTAATGGGTATTACTTTAGCCACTAGACCCAGGAAAAGCTAATAGCCATGCCTTCTTCCCATTCTACATTTCTTCTTATTCACTCACTATTCCCTCAGGTGGTTCTCTTTGCTAATGCCCAAATGGCATCAACCTGTTGTTTAGCATGTCTATGAAAAGGCTAGCCTGCTGGCTAATTTACCAAGGGATTAAAGCCCTGAAACCACTTCAATCTGCTACTTTGTTTCCATGTAAAAGCCTTACCCATGACACCAGCTCCCTCATGTTAAAATTGAAAATCTCTTCAAAAGCAAGAAAAATTCAATGTAAGAACTGTTTAAGAGAGAAATGCCAAAAATAATATTCTATACCCGTAAACGGTTCTATGAAATTATATTCTGTTGTCAAGTCCTGCATTATATAATAAAAAGAATTTCAGGTGTTAAATGTTTACCATTTCATAAAATTAAGCATATTAACACAGGTACCAACAGTGGTAGGGGGTGGAGGGTTTGGGAGATCATAAAGATTAATGTAAAACTATATGTAGATATGGTTCATCAACACAGCGTAACATTGAATTAAAATTCATATTGTGTGCATTTTGTTGAAAGACAAAACATTATGGTAACTGCCCTGATTCACACTAGAAAATGGAGGTTCCTCCACACAAGGAACCTCTGAGTTCCTAGTTTTAACAATAATAAAGAACTAAAGATTCTCATAAAATTGATAGGTACATGTAGCAATTTATCTCTATAAAAAATCTGCTAGCTCTATTTTTTTTAAATAGAATAAACTTTAAGTTGATAGATTTTATACGAAAACACATATTTTTTCATACTTGTTTGATCATTTATAAAACAGTAATAATCACAGTGATATCTTTAACGACTTTACTCCACAAAAACTATTACAACAGCACAAAATCTGTGCTATATGTTATCATTAAAATATTGAAAAAAACTTTATATTTTTAAGATATATTCATTACCCAACTTGAGTGACAGCAAGTTGAATAAACTGTAAAATTGTAGTGAACCTATATTTATTTCTTATTGAAAATAAATGACTAAAACACAAACACATATTCATTACATCCTTACTATACTTGAATTAATCACATTTACCAATAACTTCAGGATTATCAGAATTAAGGTAAAACTGTGTATTAAAAAGGATAAGTTTCCATTTTAAGGTAATCTCAATTTTCTCTAAAAACTTTTGCCCAGGCCAGCTGTAAACAAAATTTAATAAACTTACTAGATGAACCATTATTTCACAATATTTCACTAATGTTTATTTATTATAATCCTGAGAAGTGAGGGAGGAAAAAAGCACGACAAAACAGTTAACCAGGTAAAAGCTAAATATGAAGCGGTTTATAGCATGTAGTAGTGACCTTCATTAGATCATTCAAGGGGGAAGACAAATATCACTGTTTCTCTCTTCATTTCTTTACTGTCACGACTAGTGTTCCTTGTACCTATTAGTGCCAACAGCACAGATTTGCTGGAATGAAAAACAATGCCAGGGATGGATGTGTCAGTGCCAAAGGCTTAAGAGAAAATGAATGTGCTCTAAGTTAGGATCTGTGCGATATTCAAATTCAAACTACTTCACATAAGGACAGGACATTCAAGGTCCCATTTAAATCACAATTTTATTATAGTGACAAATATGAAATTCTGACTGCCAATAAAAATATGAATTTGATGCACTTCTGTGCAAAATTCATGGCCTTGAAAGATATTCTGCAAGCTGTCACCCTCAGGGACCATAACAGATTTGTCTTTAAAGAGAAATGTTTATAGAGTACAAGTTACCAAATATATTTTATGTAAGATTTCACATTTTAAATCAAGAAAGTAAATTATTTTTCTTAGTTGACATTTATTGACGAAAGTCACATTAAGTAGAACTTTGAGACACTCCTTAATCAAGTTCTATAATAATGAAATATATTTTACTATTCCTTTTCTATCAAAACTAATATAAATTTCTTTCTTATAATTCATACCATGGATTGGTACATTAAGTTTTACAAGGTTTATAATAAAAATCATTTAAGAAATCTCTTACTAAATTTCTCATAAAAATATAAACACATATTAATAAGCAATACTAGTAAAAAGTTCAATTTAGCCTTTATGCAATAGATAAAATAATTTACTGATTTTAATTTATTTTAAATAGTCAAGCAAAAATGTCAACCAGAAAAACAAGGTGGTTTTCTAAACTTACATCCTTGTTGGGGTATTTTCCTAAAAACAGAATTTTTAAGGCATAATACAACTGCTAAATTTTACTTCTGAGTAAAATAAAGTTTGAAGTAAATGGATATATTATTGGGCACATCTTTCTTCATAAAAGTACCCACATTTCCCCTTAACTACAGAAAAAAAATTGAGAATAAACTGCATCATCAAGAATAATTTCTACCAACCCCCATAATTCACCTAAACCAGACTTGCTTCTATGCCTCTAAAAAAGGAAGCAAGACACTGGATGCAAAGCTTCAACAAACTATTATTACACACTTTTCTACTCCATTAAAAGAAAGTAATTTAATCAGTTTATAGTTTCTCAGGAAAATCTCATTCAGAGAAATTTTATTGCCAGCTATCTAAATAGTAAATACCTATTATCCTCTCAAAATGAGTTTTTGCTTGCCAAGGGCAAACCCATTGCTGTTATTGTAGAGCTCTGTCAGAGAAACAAGAAGTTAAAAAGGTTATAAAGATACCATTAATGTCATGGGACTGTCTTGTCAGGACTCAAAAATGCTTAGTAATTGGGGGTTTTATTCAAAGTGTATTAGCACCCATACAAACAGCACAGTTAATATGATGCTTTAGGCTTTGTTATAGTCCAGCAAAATCACCTACAAACAGCTCAATACTGTAAATGTATCTGCAAGAAGGCACAACTCATTTTATCATTTAGTTCTAGCTTGCGTCTTTGAAGAAAATGTCAAAAAACATACACATAGCTTAACGGCAAGTCTAGATCCAGCCAATGAGAATAGTCAAAAAAAGTATAAATGATAACTAATTAGTCCTGATATCATGTGCCTTTGTTAGAAGTATGAAGATAATAAGCAAAGGGCAAATGTTCTTTAACTTATTTTAATTTTAAAAAGAAACTGCTATTACAACATAGCTTACATTAGTGTTCACTAATATACAAAATTAACAAATTTGTATACTGAAACAACAGGCAGTAAGAAGCATAAATATTTCTACTTCTATCATTTAACTTGTTAATCTATTGATGACTTACAGAAATAAGATTATAATCCTTGCTAACTTTCTGATTTTGGGAGCTTTGGGTTAATTACATAAAAAAGAAATGCAAGTTGCTCAGTTGTGTCAACTCTTTGTGATCCCATGGACTGTAGTATGTCAGGCTCCTCATCCATGGAATTCTCCAGGCAAGAACACTGGAGTGGATTGTCATGTCCTTTTCCAGGGATCGAACCTGGGACTCCCGCAATGCAGGCAGATTCCTTCTGTCTGAGCCACCAGGGAAGCTCCAATTACATAGAAAATATTTTACTAAAACATTTTAAATTTAGGAAGTACACAATATAACATTTAAAGTTATTCACTTTAAATTGTTAAAGTCAGCTTTAACAATTATGTAAATAATGAACATAAAAGAAATGTTCATTAAACAATGAACATAAAAGAAAACCATTAAAGATTTACTTCCTTTAAATATTTGATTATCACTTGTACTGTACTTCCTTTTCAAATCACTGTCAGTTATAAATATGGATATACAAAGTTTACAAAAAAGTAGCGTAATGAAGGATTAGTGTTTTAATAGCCACTGATATCTGCTTTCAATAGATCAAATGTCAGCAGAGTAGCAAAGAGAAAAAAAGCTCTCAGTAAGATGTTTTCTGACTGGGGAGGAAATTGGGCAGTCAAACTTTAAGGACAGCATATATCAAGTGATTGAAGGAGGCTTAGAAACAATTAAGATCTACCTACAGTTATTAATACTCAAGGTAGGTTCCACTAACCCAAATATGGCTGCTGGGGACTTCTTTTCAGCTCTCAAAGGCCAGCTCTCACATCAACTCCTCCATTTTTCCTAGACTATTCTTACTATTCCTTTTCCTCTGCATTTTGTTAAAATTCCACTGTTAGTACAGACAGGGAACGTGAGCTGTTCATTTACATATACTAAGCACCTGTCATATTATCTACACATTTAGTAAGAGTTCAAATATGCTCATTAAATTGGCAATTAAGTCATGATCCTACCTGAACTGAAATTCAAGATGATTTGTTTCTTGTCGACTGGACCTCATCAAATAGTTTTCAGCGGATTTCCATACATTGTTGTTTTTATTTATTTATTTTTTATTGAAGGATAATTGCTTTACAGAATTTTGTTGTTTTCTGTCAAACTTCAACACGAGTCAGCATAGGTATACATATATTCCCTCCCTTTTGAATCTCCCTCCCATCTCCGTTCCCTAGGTTAATACAGAGCCCCTGCTTGAGGTTCCTGAGCCATACAGCAAATTCTCGTTAGCTATCTATTTTACATATGGTAACATAAATTTCCATGTTATTCTTTCCATACATCTCACTCTCTCCTCCCCTCTCCTCATGTCCATAAGTCTATTTTCTACGTCTGTTTCCCCACTGCTGCCCTGTAAATAATTTCTTCAGTACCATTCTTCTAGATTCTGTATATATGTGTTAGTATATGATATTTATCTTTCTCTTTCTGACTCACTTCACTCTGTATTAATAGGTTCTAGGTTCATCTACCTCATCAGAACTGACTAAAATGTATTCCTTTTTATGGTGGAGTAATATTCCATTGTGTATATGTGCCTCAACTTATTTATCCATTCATCTGTCGATGGACATCCATGTTCTAGCTATTGTAAATAGTGCCGCAGTGAACAATGGGATACATGTATCTTTTTCAACCCTGGTTAATGGCTCAGATGGTAAAGTGTCTGCTCACAATGCAGGAGACATGGATTTGATCCCTGGGTTAGGAAGATCCCTTGGAGAAGGAAATGGCAACCCACTCCAGTACCCTCGCCTGGAAAGTCCCATGGACGGGGGGCCTGGTAGGTCTACAGTTCATGGGGTCGCAAAGAGTCAGACACAAGTGAGCGACTTCACTCACTTCACTTTCCTCAGGGTATATGCCTAGAAGTGGGATTGCTGGGTCATATGGTGGTTTTATTTCTAGTTTTCTAAAGAATTTCCATACCCTCTTCCATAGTGGCTGTATCAATTTACATTCCCATCAACAGAGCAAGGGTATTCCCTTTTCTCCACACTTTCTCCAGTATTTATTGTTTGTAGACTTTTTGATGATGCCCATTCTGACTGGTTTGAGGTAATTTCTTATTGTGGTTTTGATTTGCATTTCTCTAATAATGAGTGATGATGAGCATCTTTTCATGTGTTTGTATGACTTCTTGTAGAAATGTCTGTTGGGTCTTTTCCCTACTTTTTGATTGGGTTGTTTGTTTTCCTTGTATTGAGTTGTATGAGCTGCTTGTATATTTTGGAAATTAGTCCTTTG
The DNA here is from genome assembly GCA_006408695.1 of Aepyceros melampus. Classification (NCBI taxonomy): domain Eukaryota; kingdom Metazoa; phylum Chordata; class Mammalia; order Artiodactyla; family Bovidae; genus Aepyceros; species Aepyceros melampus. The sequence continues at coordinate 344,368 of SJXQ01007182.1, forward strand.
TCAGTTGCTTCATTTGCTATTATTTTCTGCCATTCCGAGGTTGTCTTTTCACCTTGCTTATAGTTTCCTTTGCTGTGCAAAAGCTTTTAAGTTTAATCAGGTCCCACTTGTTTACTTTGATTTTTATTTCCACTACTCTAGGAGGTGGGTCATAAAGGATCTTGCTTTGATTTATGTCATCGAGTATTCTGCCTATGTTTTCCTCTAAGAGTTCCATACATCTTTTTATTATATATAATCATTAAACATCTTCTATGTCACATCTTACACATAAAGTTATTACTTGATGGAAAATATCAAGTGATTCAGAAATGCTTCTGGAATCTATACACCTAGATAAGTTTACAAAATGACTTAGTTGCTAACAGGAAAAGCAGTTACTGATACTGATCTTAAAGTAGCACAAATTATCAATCATTAAGTTTAAGAAGTAAAAGAGAATACTCAGAAATGCAAACACTTAGGTACTTTCTCTTAGTTCTCATGCAATATAATTTTCACCCTGACTTTCTTTTTTTTCTGATAGTAAGTCATAAGTAAATAAATGAAGGAAGGAAGAAGCAAAGGCAGATAGAAATGGTGAGTGAAGCTGATTTATGGTACCAGCCTGGAAAAAAACATTTCACTACCAGTGGGACGGGTACTAGAATGCTGGTAGAAACAAGCAAAAGGTTCTTTATCTAATGATATTGCCTTCCTCTGGAACTTTAATGAGAGAAATCATGAGATATCTTTGCTAATTATATGATTCTATGGTACACTTTTATGAAGGTAAATTCTACTATTTGCTGGCAAATCTGATAGACTATCTCTTTGGGGTTCCATCATTTAGATTAACATGCTTTATCAATGTTTTCTCTGTACCTTATTATTCCATTTCTGAAGGAAGACTATTTGACTAATTTTTTTAAATTCCAAAATAGTACTTGTCTAATGGAGAAAAATAAACAATACAGAAATCTACAAAGTAAAATCTGAAAGTTTCTACCCTTTTTACTCCCATTTCACAGTACAGTAACTGGTCCATAGCTTGACTTGAGAGGAAGCAATGTTACACAGCAGGTAAGAACAGATTCTAGAGTCAGATGTTTACCATAATTTTCTGCACGGATGAAAATGTACTATATATCTGTGCTGCCCAGATAAGACAGCTTCTAGCCCCATGTGTTTATCGTGCACTTGAAATCTGGCTAGTGTGAATGAGAAACTGAACTTTTAATTTCATACTCTTCTAATTAAATGTAAATGTAAATAACTACACATTGTCATCCTAGCTCTAGGTCCCTTACCAGCTTTGTGACTTCAGGCAACTAACCTAGCACCTCTATGCCTCAGTTCTCCCTTCTTTGAAATGGGATTAATACTAATATTTACAATGGACTGTAGCCCACCAGGCTCCTCTGTCCATGAGATTCTCCAGACAAGACACTGGAGTGGTTGCTGTGCCTTCTTCCAGGGGATCTTCCCAACCCAGGAACTGAACCTAAGTCTCACCTGCATTGGCAGGCAGGTACTGGGAAGCCTCATAAATTGGTAGTAAGGGTTAAATTACACAATACATGAAAAGATTCTAGAAATGTCTGAGACGTGGTAAACACTTTGACCCCTAAGTTCATTAAGATATATGTAATTCAAATATATTTAATATGTATACCATAGGTTAATATATATAATATTTTATTTTTAAATAGAATAACACTACTGATTTATCCTGAAAATTAATATTTTCAATGAAAACTGTACCACAGACTCCTCCCAATGGCAAATCAGGGTCCCAGCCTTTACAATAATAAAGTTATTAGGTTGTATGAGCAATGGTGGGAGAGCTACTATAGACTATAGCAGAGGGAAGGCTTCTCTGAGGAAGTGAGAACTTTCTTTCACCATTATATCATCTATGGCTCACTACTCAGAAGAGTCTCACACTCTCCTTAGGTTTAATGCATTCTGTGGACATACATTGCCCTGAGAGCTGAATACTCCCTCATACTGCCCATCTCTTATCAACTCCACCTCTATTTCTCTCATTTCCACTAGACAGCCTCACTTAATGCCTAATATTCCCTGCCCCTCCACACCATCTCCAGTTCATAACTACCAAACCTTGCTATAAATAAGCCACAATCACAAGCTTCACCTACTCCCAGTATCCATCCCACCCCAACTGTACTGTATCATGAGCCTCATCCCATCGCTGAACCTCTGATCAAAGCTTCCCACTTTCTCTAAAACTCTTCACCAATTTCTAAATATCAACTTAACCTAATTTTTCTATCCCCTTCTGACCAATTCCACATCACAAGTAATGACATTTAAGATGAGGTCCTTTATATAAGTCAGACGTGGAAAAACCAGAGAGAGAGAAGTAAGATAGGAAGAGGGAAGAGATACAAGCCAAGTTCAAAGGTTTGAAAAAGTACTGCATTTGAAGGACTAGAAGAAAGACTATGTAACTAGATCACACTAATAAATTACTAGTGAAGAAATTACTCTTTCCATTATTATTGGACTTTAAAGTTGTCTCCAATTTTCCACTATAACACATTAATACAGTGCTGTGACAAACATCCTTCTATACACATCTTTGAGACATGTTAATATTTATATAAAATATTTTCTAGAAATAGAATGCTAGCTCATTTAAATTGTGATAGGCATTGCTAACACACTGGTAAAATTACACACGGAATCTAGATAAAATAATTTTTCCATCTCTACATGTATGTATGTACAAACACACACATCCAATCTATATACAAAACACTATAATTTGAAGATGAAATTGAGATTCAGGCTAATAATGTCACTATTTCACACAGATAGTATATATTCTATGTTATAGCTAGAAGTCAAGTTAAATAATCCCATCATTTTTCTCTTTCCAAATTCTACTATTTTCTAGATTGAGTTACTTATTTTGATTAGTCTAAACATTATAAAACAAAGTTTAATCAAGTTCTGTGTGATTTTTAACAAATGAAATGAATTGGAAGATGGCAGAGGAATAGGGCGGGGAGACCACTTTCTCCCCCACAAATTCATCAAAAGAACATCTCAACGCTCAGTAAAATCTACAGCGCAACTTCTGAATGCTGGCAGAGGACATCAGGCATCCAGAAAATCAGAACATTGTGTTCAAAAACAGGTAGGAAAAATACAAAAGACGAAAAAAGAAACAAAGGAAGTAGGGACGGAGCTCCGTCCCGGGAAGGGAGTCCTGTCCTGGGAAGAGAGTTTTAAAAAGAGAGACGTTTCCAAACGCTGGGAAACACTCTCACTGCCAAATCTGTGGTGAGCCTTGGAAGCACAGAGGGCAACATAACAGGAAAGAAAAATAAATGGGTGATTAAGACCAACAGATTACGAGCCCAACGGTAACACCCCCAGTGGAGAAGCAGAGCAGAGGCCTGCATCCGCCACTAGCAACTGGGGGCTGGGCAAGGAGGCGCAGAAGGCGCGGGCTGCAGCGCTTCTTAAGAATCGGGCCGGAACGCCCCGCATGTAACCAGAGCGAACTAACTCAGGCTAGCACACCAGACTGTGGGACAGTTACCACGCGAAAAGCTCAAACATAAGACATCGCCAGGACTGCGCACAGAACAAAGGACGGAACAGAAATAGCCGGCTGCCCGCCAGCCCCCACCGGGGACAGGCAGCCAGAGCCGTAAGGGCTGGAACGTGGCAATCGCCACCTCGGAGGGACTTTGCTGACCAAACCGCAAGCAGGCTTCTTTGCTAACTAAGACTTCTTGGGGTGCTGGACAGTCACAATCTGCCTGAAAAGGGACGCAAAGGGTACACCCAGAAAACTGAGAAGCAGGAAAAGGCGATAAGCTGCGCGACTGCGCTCGCCAAACACCTGAGCTACTTGGTCCTGGGAAGGGCACAAAACGCAGGCCCAATCGAATCTGCGAATACCTGGCGCCGAGCCTGAGAGGCTTAGACCAGGGAGGTGCATGCAGCCTAAGGCCAGCCTCAGACGTTCCCGGCGGAGAAACGTAGAGCCTGAGCGGTGTGCGCCGGGTGTAGGGGCAGGCCCAGTGGGGCTGAGACACTGCGAATACACGCCAGAGCTATTTGGTAGCAGCATCCCTCCCTCCCCACAGAGTGACTGACCAAGTGAGCCTTAACAAACAAACAAAAAAGTGACTTCCACACCCCCCCCCCCCACCGCCTTGTGTCAGGGTGGAAATCAGACACTGAAGAGACCAGCAAACAGAAGAAGCTAAACAGAGGGAACCGTCTTGGAAGTGGCCCCACACTGTCTACAACACCAGAGAAAGTCCCAGAAATATCTTTACTATTTTTTCGACCATTCTCTCTTTTTTAAAATTATTATTATTTTTTTTTTGGTAGATGTTTTTGTTTGATTGTTTTTTCTTCCTTTCTTTTACTTCTCTTTAAAAAAATTTTTAAGTCCTCTATTTCTCTTTTAATTTTAATTTTTATAACCTGCTATCACTTTTCAAAAAAAAAAAGACTATTTTTAAAGCAAATGCCACATATATATATATATATATATACAATTTTTTTTGTTAAGTTTGTTTTGTGTGGCTGTTGGTGTTGATTCTTAATAATTCCCGTGACTTTTTTTTTTTCTTCTCTTCTTGTTCTTCTTCTTTTCTTTAATATTGTATTTTTGAAAATCCAACCTCGACTCTAGATTTTTAATCTTTGCTTTTTGGTATTTGTTGTCAATTTTTTACATTAAAAAACCCAATCTTCAGTACCCAATTTTACCTGAGAGTGAGATTACTGGCTTGACCACTCTCTCCTCTTTTGGATTCTCCTTTCTCTCCAGCAGGTTGTCTCTCTCTCCTCCCTCCCCCTTCTCTTCTCTACCCAACTCTGTGAATCCCTGTGTGTTCCAGACGATGAAGAACACTTAGAGAACTGGTTACTGGCTGGATCTGTCTCTCCCCCTTTTCATTTCCCTCATTTATCCTCCTGGCCACCTCTGACTACTTCCTCCCTCTCCTATTCCCTGTATAACTCAGTGATCATTCTGAGGGGTCCAGACTGAGGAGCGCACATAATGAAGTGATTACTGGCTAGCTTGCTCTCTCTTCTTTTGATGCCACCTCCCACTCCAGTACTCTTGCCTGGAAAATCCCATGGGTGGAGAAGCCTGGTGGGCTGTAGTCCATGGGGTCACGAAGAGTCGGACACAACTGAGCGACTTCACTTTCGCTTTTCACTTTCATGCATTGGAGAAGGAAATGGCAACCCACTCCACTATTCTTGCCTGGAGAATTCCAGAGACAGTGGGCCCCCGTCTATGGAGTCGCACAGAGTCGGACACGACTGAAGCGACTTAGCAGCAGTAGCAGCATCTCATTCCAGTCACCTCTAACTACCCCCTCCCTCTCCCTTTCTCTACGTAATTCAGTGAACCTCTCTGNTGCATTCCAGTCCCCTATAATGAAAAGGACATCTTTTTTGGGTGTTAGTTCTAAAAGGTCTTATAGGTCTTCATAAAACTGTTCAACTTCAGTTTCTTCAGCATTACTGGTTGGGGCATAGACTTGAATAACTGCGATATTGAATGGTTTGCCTTGGAGATGAACAGACATCATTCTGTCGTTGTTGAGATTGCATCCAAGTACTGCATTTCGGACCCTTTTGTTGACCATGATGGCTACTCCATTTCTTCTGGGGATTCCTGCCTGCAGTAGTAGATATAATGGTCATCTGAGTTAAATTCACCCATTCCAGTCCATTTTAGTTCGCTGATTCCTAGAATGTCAACATTCACCCTTGCCATCTCTTGTTTTACCACTTCCAATTTGCCTTGATTCACGGACCTGACATTCCAGGTTCCTATGCAATATTGCTCTTTATAGCATTGGATCTTGCTTCTATCACCAGTCACATCCACAACTAGGTATTGTTTTTGCTTTGGCTACATCCCTTCATTCTTTCTGGAGTTATTTCTCTGCTGAACTCCAGTAGCATATTGGGCACCTAATGACCTGGGGAGTTCCTCTTTTGGTATCCTATCATTTTGCCTTTTCATACTGTTCAGGAGAGGTCTTTACAACGTCCAGACATTCTTTGGATTTACTGGAGAGTATATAACTCCATTGCTAATACTAGCAAGGGGGTACTCTTTCTATTCCCTTCTGATGCCTATGTCAGAAGCTTTCTCTATCTCCTTTATACTTTAATAAGACTTTATTACAGAAGAGTTCTGAGCGATCAAGCCTCGTGTTTGGCCCTGATTGAATTCTTCTCCTCCAGGGGCCAAGAACTTTCACAGCATCATCTTTGAGGATTTGGGATAGATCAACTGAAATTCCATCACCTCCACTCGCTTTGTTCGTAGTGATGCTTCCTAAGCCCCACTTGACTTCACATTCCAAGATGTCTGGCTCTAGATGAGTGATCACACACCATCGTGATTACCTGGGTCGAGAGGATCTCTTTGTGTAGCTCTTCTGTGTATTCTGGCCATCTTTTCTTAATATCTTCTGCTTCTGCTAGGTCCAGACCATTCCTGTCCTTTATTGTGTCCATCTTTGCATGAAATGTTCCCTTGGTATCTCTAATTTTCTTTTTTTTTTTTTTTTTAAACTATGGCTCTTTATTTTCACGGGGACAGTTCAAAGGAAATATCAGTAGCTTTTGTTTAATGTAAAAAAAGAAAAAGGAAAAAGCACCACCCCTACACAAACACCCTCCTTGAGAATTTACATCTGTTATTGGACGCCTGGTTAAAGGATTCATAGTTTAGAAGGGAAATACAATGCAGATTTATCTAGATAGCAGTTATTAAAGAAGTTTGGGGGTAAGAATTTTAAAGCTAGCTTGGTGGGCTTATTTCCCAGGCTCAAGGTGATTTGGAAGAGGTGTCACAGAGCTAGGTATAGGGTAATGGGACAGTGGTCACTGCCCAGAGCCTTGGAACGGATTTTACTGTCACACAATGCAGGCAACAGAGACTGAGATAACAAAAAATAATCAAGGCGCCAACCAACATTTTTGGATCGTGCATTCATCATATAGGTCCAAAAGGTGTAGGCATAGGCCGTGTTGGGGTAGAGATGCCGGAAGCTGTCAGTGAGTGGCACAGCCTGCAGCAGTTCCCCGAAGCCCTGCCGCTCTTGTGGAGTGAAGCCAGCATTCTTTTTATTTCCCTTTGGGTTACGAAGGTCAATTTCTTCATGAGCCACGTTGAGGTCCCCACATAGCACAAGGGGCTTGCGGGATGCCAAACCCTTCAGGAATTTGCGAAAGGCTTCATCCCAGCGCTGGCGATACTCCAGGCGCACCAGACCTCGGCCTGCATTAGGCACATAGGCTGTCACCAGCACAAATGCATCATATTCAGCCACAATCACTCGGCCTTCCTGATCATGTTCTTCCTCACCAATGCCATAGGAGACTTTGAGTGGGCACTGGCGGGAGAGGAGGCCCACACCACTGTACCCTTCCTTGTCTGAAGGAGCGGACCAGTACTGATGGGATAATCCAGTCAATTCTTGAAGTTCAACTGGTAGTTTGTTCTCTGAACATTTGGTCTCTTGGAGGCACAGGATGTCTGGGGCTTCTTCCTTTACCCAATCTAAACCTTTCTTCTTAATCCAGGCTCGAAGCCCATCCACATTCCAAGAGCAGATCTTCAGTGTGGCTGATTTGCCACTGGGTGAGGTTTTCTGATCTGGGGGGTCTTCATACAGAACTGCGCCCTCTCCTACTGCCTCTTTTTCGTTCTTTTTCGCTCCTGCCTTACTCTTCTTCGCCTCTGGCTCAGTCTTGGGCTCTTCCGCGTCTTCGACCACCGCTCCCTTTTTCCCACGTTTCGGCATCACTGTAATGTACGCCCTTCTGCACCAGTTCCACTTCGCCCACTGAAGCAGATTTTGATCGCGCTGCCTGCTTCAGCCCCTGTCTGCCTCCTCCTTAACCCAGCACAAAGACTCTCTAATTTTCTTGAAGAGATCTCTAGTCTTTCCCATTCTATTGTTTTCCTCTATTTCTTTGCACTGATCCCGGAAGAAAGTTTTCTTATCTCTCCTTGCTATTCTTTGGAACTTTGCATTCAAATGGGTATACTCTTCCATTTCTCCTTTGCCTTTCTCTTTTTATAGCTGTTTGTGAGGCTTCATCAGACAACCATTTTGTCTTTTTGCATTTCTTTTTCTTGGGGATGGTCTTGATCACTGCCTCCTGTACAATGTCAGGAATCTCCGTCCATAATTCTTTAGGCACTCCGTCTATCAGATCTAATCTCTTCAATCTATTTGTCACTTCCACTATATAGTTGTAAGGAATTTAATCTAGGTCATACCTGAATGGTCTAGTGGTTTTCCTACTTTCTTCAATTTAAATCTGAATTTGGCAATAAGGAGTTCACAATCTGAGCCACAGTCAGCGCCCAGTCTTGTTTTTACTGCTTGTATAGAGCTTCTCCATTTTTAGTTGCAAAGAATATAATCAATCTGATTTCAGTGTTGCCCATCTGGTGATATACATGTGTATCGTCCTCTCTTGTGTTGTTGGAAGAGGGTGTTTGCTATAACCAGTGCATTCTCTTGGCAAAACTCTGTTAGCCTTTGCCCTGCTTCATTCGGTATTCCAAGGCCAAGTTTAGTACTTTTAGTGCTTTTCTTTGTAAGGGAAGATGCAAGAGTCTGGGCTCACTAAAATCATTCCTTTGATCTGCTCTTTGCAGCTGGGGCAGTTTCCTTTGCTTTCACATCCTGAGTGTCCTCCCCCAGGGCTCCAGGAAGGGAGTGGCTGATGGTTGCTGCTGCTGCTGCGTCACTTCAGTCGTGTCCGACTCTGTGCGGCCCCGTAGACGGCAGCCCACCAGACTGCCCCGTCCCTGGGATTCTCCAGGCAAGCACACTGGAGTGGGTTGCCATTTCCTTCTCCAATGATGAGAGTGAAACGTGAAAGTGAAGTCGCTTAGTTGTGTGCGGCTCTTAGCGACCCCATGGACTGTAGCCCACCAGGCTCCTCCATCCATGGGATTTTCCAGGCAAGAGTACTGGAGTGGGGTGCCATCGCCTAGCAGGTATTGTTCTTCCTGAGTGCCCTTAGAGCTCACTGACTCAGTGATCCTAGAAATTAGACACTGCCCCCGACCCCCAAGCAAAACAACAACAAATCAATTTGCCTCCCAAGACCCTAGGGAAATAGAATGGACAAAAAGAAAAAAACACGCAAAAAACCATGCCAAACAAACAAACAAAAAACCCAGAAAACAAAAAACAGAGAACAACTTCAAAATTACTTTTATTTAATCCAAAACCCTTACTCATCCAGTGATGCAGGCCCAAGAGGGACCAGCTTTGCATCCGGAAGCCCTGGCCCTGGCTGCAGTTAGAAGTCCATATTTGCCATTTCCTACATTACTATCCTTGGACAAGTGTTACTTAGCTCTGCGTGCTTAGTTCCTGCATAAAAATGGACAAACACATTAGAATTATTGCAGAGGCTTATCATCTGAATAAAAGACACTCCATGTACAGTGCTTAAGAATATTTGACACTGCACCTGTATTAGTCTTAACCTTAATTTCCTTCAGCACTGTGGTAAGGGTAAGCATCGGTGAAGGGCACTGGAAAAAAGTCCTTGAAGTGAGACTGACTAAATGAAGAGCTACTTGAGGGGACACTAAAGCTCTAAATAGACGCAAGAGAGATCAAAGCCAAGGAGTGGTCAGAACTTCAGCCCGGACGGGGCAAATGCCCTCCTACTTCGCATTCTTCAAGGTGCCTTATAGAATGATTGTTTGCGTTCTTGCTCAGTCCTGTCCTGTCCAATTCTCTGCGACCCTATGGGCTTTAGCCCATCAGGCTCTTCTGTCCATGGGATTTTTGTGGCAAGAATATGGAGTTGGTTGCCATTTCCTCCTCCAGTGGATCTTCCCCATGCAGGGATCAAATCTGTCTTGGCGGCGGATTGTTTACCATTGAGCCACAGAATTCAAGCTGTGTATGTGTGTGTGTGTGTTAGTCGCTCAGTCGTGTCCGACTCTGCGATCCCATGGACTGTAGTCCGCCAGGCTCTTCTGTCCATGGAATTTTCCAGGCAAGAATTCAGAATGCTAAAGCCTTGGAAATACATGGGCTCCTCAAATTTAAGCTCGTGATTATATTTAAAGGCACCCTCCTCGCCCCGCATGGTGGCCCAGTTTGTAAAGAATCCGCCTGCAGCGCGGGAGCCGTGGGTTCGACCCCTGGGTTGGGAAGATCCCCTGGGGAAGGGAAGGCCTCCCCACCCCAGCACTGTGGCCTGTACAGCCCTGCACAGTGCACTGGGTCGCGAGTCGGACAGGACCGAGCGCCTGTCCCTTGCCCGCCCCCGCCCGCGAGGCCCGGGGCTCCGCTCCGTCTGAGCTGTCCCCGGTGGTCCCGAAGCGCCTCCGTCCCGGGGCCCCGCCCGTCCGCAGCTGGGCCACGCCCCGGCGCTCGGGGCGGGCTCGGCCGGCCCAGCCGCGCGGCGCGCACGCTCGGGGCCGGGAGCGGGAGGCGGGCGCC